>CM023943.1:1151227-1170062 GCA_013407115.1 Glycine latifolia
GACAACCATGACAGCTATATATGCAATAAGGCTCACCGCAAGAAATTAAGTAATTGGAAATTTGTGCATGCTAAACACGACCAAATTAAAACTCTTGCCGAGTAATTCCAACTGGATCAAACTTAAAGGAGTATGAACACATTTCCATTTCTATAAAATAATAAAACAAATTTTTAAATATGAACACAAGAAAAATGCAGCATATTTCTTTTTCATATTTAATATCAAAAGAGTAGCATAGCAGGCATGTTCGGTCGGGAATTATTGTAAACTTTTAGTCTTATTTATAGTATTTTACTATGAAAAGAATGGCATTGACAACCACAACAGGTATGCAATAGCTTACTTGAAAGTTGAAACTGAAGATGGGAGAAGCTACAGAAAGGTAATTCTATTATTGTTGAACTAAAATCTTACATTTTCTGAATCACTTTAACCTTTCTGGTGTTAAATTTGTCAGATATGCAGTTGTGACGGGTGCAAACAAAGGAATTGGATTCGAGATAGTTAGAAAGTTGGCTTCAGCTGGAATCAAAGTGTTGCTCACAGCAAGAAATGAGAATAGGGGTCTCCAAGCTCTGGAAACACTCAAAGGCTCAGGTCTATCTCACCTAGTACTTTTTCATCAGTTGGATGTGGCTAATGCAACAAGTGTAGCTTCTTTGGCAGATTTTGTCAAATCCAAATTTGGGAAACTTGATATTCTGGTAACATGCAACTTTTGATACTCCTCTCCTTTTATGTTTTGTTGGTTTTAAATGAAAGTTTGTCGCAAAAATCATATAAGTCTGCATGTTTGAGCTTCAGTTAAAAATAAAATAAAAATGAAAGGAGGCACTCCTTTTAACATGTTTGAGCTTCCGTTTGTATGATTCTTGTTGGGAAGTCTCCTTAATTGCAGTCACTCCTAGCCCACCTTAGATGTGGCGGGTAGGCGGGGTAGCCCTGGGTACAAGGGGATCTGTTGGAGATCTCGTATCGACCAGTGATATGGTCAAAATAGAGTATTATTTTTATTATAACTTTTTTTATCGACAAATGTTAATTGTTAGTTTACTAGTTTTTGTTAGTAGGAGATTCAAACTCACGACCTATCCCTCCCTCCCTTCACCTTTTACCATCTAGTCAACCTTATATCTCCCTAAATAGAGCATATAAGTCTTTTAAGCTGATTTTGTAGGATTAAGTTAGGTCCAAACCCATTTGTAAGAATTCTGAATATCCATTTTTTATTTTCTTAGTTTTCATTGCTTGTTAGTGTCCTCATCTTTCTGCTGCTGTTATTCATCCTTAGAATGTTAGTTGTGTGAGTCTTCATGCATACTTCTTCTTATCCATTGTTATTAGACTTTGAATATTTCTTGGACTTATCATAGTTATTCCTCTCGCTGAATGTCCACAACATGTTTGTTCCTTCGCCATTCCATGCTTAAGAAATGGAAACTTTTTGTTTGCTTAGTATTGAATGATCACAAGATAGGAAGATTCGTCATGTTTCAATGCTTGGAAGCTTTAACATTCTCTGCTAGTTACTCTTTTGGTACTGGAAGAGATATTTTCATTGGATAGAAATTGTTTAGTGCTGTTAAATTGTTTAGCTAATCTTTTGTTACTGGTGACAGTGTTTCGTTGGTTCGAAATTGTTCAGTGCTGTTAGTGTGAATTAAACATTGCTTTTAATGATATTTTTTAAGATAGAAGGGTCACTACTCAAGAGGTTAAAACGAGGTTCAGAATTTTATTTCCCTTAAATGCAATTCTGTATGTTAAGAATGTTTTAGACATTTTTTTTTTCTTACTTTTCATTATTTGGCATAAGCTGTCTTCACTATGTGATGAGTATGCTTTTTGCTTCTTCTATTCTGTTAATGTTTGGTATTAAGTAAGCCTCAGTTGTCATTTGATCAATTTGACAGATTTCTTTTATATGTAGTTCCTGAGTTATGAAAAAGATTCTTGATTGCTTTGAAGGGAATCTCATTCAAGACCTCTCACCCTCTCATTTTGATGTTTGCATATTTCAATAAGAAAATTTGTTCAATGCAGATTAACAATGCAGGGATTGGTGGAGTTGTAATTGATGACACTGATTTAATCACTACAGCCATCATGAATCGTGGGGTAAGTATGTTGGTCGTGTTCTGAAATCTAGTTAATACAAGTGGAAAGTTGCAGTATCCATGCCCCCACTCTCTTTCCCTTTTCAGTTCCATTTTTTGGGGTTATGGGAAGAGCTAGATGTGATCATTCATAATGAGCATGGTCCTCTATAATGCACTGAAATTGGATTACTAAAACTTAATGTTGAGGTCTCGCATCGACTGTAGATATAACTAAAGTAGAACATATAAAGGGTTGAAAAATCCTCATCTTGTGAACTAAAGCTTTTGCCATTGAGTTAAGCCTAACTCAAATTCAGGATTGTGTGAAAGCATTTTTATCGATGTTTATATTTCAACCTATCTTATGATTCTTAATTATAACTATGAATTTTGGAATTGGCTCTTCTTTTATTTTGAGGCAAGGGATATTGTTAGGGATTTGAAAACTTGTGATTGAGTATTGAGTTGTCATTATTTTTTAGGTTATACCAGAAGATAACGGGACAAAGGGAATAACTCATACATACGAGTTAGCTGAAGAATGCTTGCAAATAAATTACTATGGCACTAAAAAAACTACAGAATCCCTTATGCCTCTCCTCCAATTATCTGATTCACCAAGAATTGTGAATGTATCATCCTATCTGGGGCAGTTAGAGGTAGGCCATTGCTTCTTGCACCAATAAATTCTTAATTATTATTATTATTATTATTTTGCATAAACTCTGACTGAGAACAGTGAAGGGAGTGAGTTCTTGCTATTATTGACTTTAAATACTAGTTAAATCCAGATTCATCTGTTCTGAGTAGTTGATATATAGCCATTCCATATGATATGTAATGTAACCTTGATTTTAAGCGGAAATAGTAACATCTTCAATCATCTCTCCTTAAACGTTCTATAAATTATAATAGGTATTGATGCACATATATGTATTTTCTGCCTTTCTTTTACAACTAGTTAAGAAATAGTCATAGTAATATACTTAAAGTTATTTATGGTAGTTGGAAATAAGCCTGGTTACAAGAAATGGATCTCCACTCATCTGAACTCATATGATTGTTAGTAACAGCTCTAATTAGCATTCAATATATGAAGTTTAAGCAAAATTTTCAGTTTCATTTCTTGCCTATTTTCAAAATAAGTCTGGTTCCATGAGTTTCTATTGCTTAACCATGTCAAATTCAGAGTTTTCCAAAAGAATCATGGGCCAGAGGAGTCTTCAGTGATGTTGATAACCTTACTGAAGAGATAGTGGATGAAATATTGAACAAGTTTCTCAGAGATTTCAAAGAAGGTTCACTGGAAAGTAAAGGCTGGCCTAAGAATCTGAGTGCCTACGTAGTCTCTAAAGCTGCTATGAATGCCTACACTAGAATCCTTTCTAAGAAATACCCTTCATTCTGCATCAATAGTGTTTGCCCTGGTTATACCAAGACAGATATGACTGCCAACACCGGCTTCTTAACAGTTGAAGAAGGTGCTGCTAGTCCTGTGAGGCTAGCACTGCTTCCCATTGGTAGTCCATCAGGCTTCTTCTATTTCAGGAGTGATGTGGCTTCCTTTTGATTAGGAATGCAATGTTATGCTTTTGTTTGTCAATTTGTCATTCTACATTACACACAATGTTTATTGATGCTACTTTAAACACATTATATCATGTTGTTTACGTGTATTTAACTTGTGTTATTTGGATCTTAAGGAAATTAGTGTTACTTTTATTTTTATCTCCTGAGATTGTGTATGCAATAAAATTCTTACAAACGTAGAGGAAGTTCAAGAGCCTCAAACTGAGTAATTTGGATGCATTTCTAAGAGGCAAAAGAAAACATGTTTTTTTATTTTAACTTCGTATTTGATTGAGAAACTTCTTGTTAGCCATTGTTATTAGACTTTCAATATTACTGAGCCAGAGTGTCTAATAATTACTGTTCCAAAAGTTGAATTACACTACGCAAATAAAAGAAAAATTCAATTTATGATATGAAAAACTAAAACCAGTTAAGTGCATTATAATTGGACTGAAGCACTTATATCACTTACATCACCAATTTCACTCTCGTATATAAGCAGTTTTGCTTAGTATGCTGTTCCACTGGCAATTAATTTGACACCAGAATCTTACAAGACACCTTTTTCTTATACGTAACTCTCATATATCACAAATTTCCAGAATGATGATCATTGCCAAAATTCACAAAGTGTAAACTCAATATAAGCTAGCTTTGCTCAGACACCCCTACTAAATTCCTGGATGGCATTATTCACTACTCAACAAGGCATTTGCACAATCATGTAACTTTTGTCATATCGAATTGATAAAATATATGTAAATTATTTTAGTATGTAATAAATAAGAGCTTAAAATATGTTTATAATTTTTAATAAATATTTGAATTTTGTTTTTGTTTTTTTTCTTTGATAAAACAAAAATTTTGATTTTAGGAGGGATATTTTTCGGCGTTTTCAGAAAACCCAATAGCCGGCGGCGATGAATCGTATTACGACGGAGGGATGGCGACGAGGCACGGCGATCAACAGGAGGAACCGGTTACTGAGAACTCAGTCAAGCAAGGTACAGTGGTTCAGGACACTGCCTTTGGGGACCCCACTGAGTCAGAAAAAGGAGAGAGTTTTAAAAGTCCACGGAATAGAGATAAGCTAGTGTTGGGCCGTGGAAGTAATGGGCCTTTTAAGTTTAATGGGGGTGTTTGCTTTTTACACCTGACGAATTTTTAATATATTATGGATTGTGTAATATGTGTGGGTTAAAAAAATTTAAAATAATTTTAAAAATAATAACAAATACAAGTCTCAAACTTATGACTTTCACATTACTAACAAAGTGTTTAAACCAATTGAACTAATAAATCATTTATATTAAAAATAAATTAATATTTCTATGTATAATATTAAAATTTCTAATGAATATTTAATATACATATAAATTTATATAATAAATTTTATAACAATTAATTTTTATCTAATAATATATATATATATAAATTTTAAATAAAAATCATAAATTTTAATAAAAATTATAAATTCATATATATTAGAAATTTTAATGTTATAAAATCGTTCATATATTAATTTGAGTTTCAGAGTCCTTGAAGTTGCAGATATAATTGAAGGACTAGCACACTCTCGTGAGACCATAAGGTACGTGATCAGTTTCTCTTTGGCTTGTCCAAAACAAAAGTTAACAAATTTGTCATATGTATTATACTTAAATTCACAGAAAAATATTATTTCTTATTAGCACGTGTATATATATAAGAACCAAGCAGTTAGGTATGTCTACAAATTATTCAGAGAATCACAGACAGAAAGTTTGCTAGTACTAGAATAACATACAACATTAGTGGGAACATTAAAGTAGCAATAATTAATGATGTTCAAACAAAGGAAAGCACTTCCTCCCTTAAGAAAAAGAGACCAGAAGGACCATTATCCGGCAACAATGCAAGCCTGGCAGGACACTCAGCACCTTCATCAATGGTTAAAAAGCCAACATTATGGTTTATATCTGTTTTGACAAAGTCAGGGCACAAGCAATTTATGCGAAAACGAGGGAACTTCTTAGCCAGCATCCTTGTGTAGGAATTTAAGGCTGTTTTTGACATGGTGTAACCTGAAAGAACAGCTGGCCAGTTCTTGGATTCCAATGATCCTTCTTTGTAATCTTTAAGAAACTCCCTAAGCACCACATGAAGCTTTTTGTTTGTGAGGTTTTCAATGTCACCAAACACTCCTCTTGCCCACTCATTTGGTATATTCTGGAAGAAAAAAAACAAAATAGAATTTAATTATATTATAAGCTTGAATATATTTTTTATCCCTAAAATTTAGGTCACTTTTTTCCCCTCCAAATTTAACTTTGTTTTCTTTAATCTCTAAATTTTGGAAAATATTTCTTTTAAAAATCATCACAAATTATTCATCACAACCTTCCAGAATTGGTCAAGAATGATTAAAAAAACATTTTTCAAAATTAAAAAATTTTAAAAAATTAAATTTGGGAACAAAAAAAACTGACTTAAATTTGAGAGACAAAAAATAAGCCTTATATATATATATTGCATTGACAACTTAAAAATAATTACATTGTCATCAAATCAAATAATAATAATAATAATAATAATAATAATTTATTATTATTATTTTGATAAGTTCGTTTGATTATTATAATAATATCTTAAAATTCATATTTAAAATGATTTCTGATTTATTTATATATAAAGTTATTTAAATTAATAATACATAAAAATTAAACACAATAAAACATTTATTTTCCATATTACATAATTTTTTATGTTTTGAAATCACTATTATTTTGAAGAAAATAAAGCAGAAAAAAATGTAAAATGCCTATATTTTTAAATTATGAAACAATTTTACCTTCAATACTCCTATTCTAGATGATACATTGACAATTCTGGGTGAAGTGGATAGTTGAAGCAGTGGAAGAAGAGCTTCAGTTACTCTTTCTGCACCAAAGAAATTAACTTCAACACATTCTTCAGCCAACTCATAATTTTGACGCACTATTATATTCCAATCTGATATTTCACCCCTTTTCTACGTACAACAAGAAAAATAAAGTGTTTCATTATTCCGCGGGAAATTATGCTGGATTGAATCAACTAAACCAACAAATCAAATTGAAAACACATGTACAGGGATGCATGAATGTACGCAAATGGTTTTCCCTCTCTCATGTTTCCAATATTAAATAGAAATTATTATCTTTGGTGAATATATTAAAACCAAATTATACGACAGTGCAACACGACCGAATACTGTTGAGTGTTGACCATAGGCAGTTCACCGACCCAAATGTTAACAGACATGTTAGGGGGTCAACGCATCAAAATTGAGGTGTTTGGGTCTGTACTAAAAATATGTTAGAGCCTCATAAACATGTATATGTACTATATAATACTCAAAACAATAAAGTTAAAAGGAGAAAAATAAAACAATATATATATATATATATATACACACAAAATATTCAAACTGTTAAGCCTACATATAATGTTTGTAATTAAGTTTATTTCATTGACAAATGTGAATAAATAAATTTTATTCTTAAAATAATTTATAATCAAATTAATATAAGAGAAAGACTAATAAAATATTATAAATGTAATTATTTATAGGCTTTAAAATACCAATAACGGATGACAAAGGAAATAAATTATATTCAAATATTTTGACTAAAAAGGGAAAATAATAGAATTTTATCCAAAAAAATTATAAAAGAAAAATAAAATATTCATCTGAAAAGATAAACGAATATTATCATCCTCGTACAAAAAGTATAAAAGGAGAATGAAAGATAGAAAAAATAAGAAAGAAATAACACTTAATATCGATCATTCATCTAAAACGTATGCATTAATGTTAAGATATATACTAAAAAAAAATATGTGTGGCCTTTAGTTATTTAATCAACACTAGCAAACATGTGCTGAACACAAATATACCTACTCTCTAGTATTTCATTGAGATAGAAAAAATGTCATCTTGAACTTGGTGCTCATCTTTCTATTCTCTTTTTGCCTTTCTATATACGTACCTCCTCTAGCAACCTCGATCTCGAGACATGCATGCACATGATGGGAAATTTTTTTTAACATATAGCATTGACTTTGTATAACAAATTGTTCGATCACATGTAATGTTTCATATCGTGGACTTGTGTCATGTGATAATGTTGCAATTAACATTTCAGTTGTCGTGATCACCACAATCGTAGACAGTAAATTGCAACCAAGGTTTTAAAAAATAATCCACAGTTCCAATTACCATTGCACCATTTAAAACCTTGTTTATATATATATATACGTGTGTGTGCGAACTTTTTCTCATGAACCAAGTTTTATATTATGATTGTAACTATATATATAAGGTTGCAAAAATCTTGATATTATGAAAAATTGCACGTAGATGCAACCAATGTAATCACAGTTATGTGGTTGTTGCAGAGGCACAGAAGGAACCCTTACTCTTCTAAGAACGTTCTCCCCATTTACTATTCCTCCGGGGACACCTGCATTGTTCACCTGCACCCAAATAGTTGAAATGTAACATCAAGAAAATATTCTGGTTCTTAATTTGTTCCTTAATAATTTTAGAAACTAACCAATATGTTATTCTAAATAATACTGAGATTGGATCGTTTAAATAAAGTATCAGATTTTGAGTTTTATGGCGGAGTCGATATAAGGGTAAAGCAAGTTTGAACTTTAGATTTACTAATATTTGTAATTAGCTTTTTAAACTAAAAAAAGTTACACATATTAACTAAAAGATCCCACATATCATTATTTTTTAAAAGTAGAAAAAGTCTTTCAATTTTTGCTTTAGACCTCATTTTTTGTTGGGTTGATTTTGCTCTTATAAGTGAAAAAACATTGATAGAGAGAAAATATTTCACTAGAAATGGCCAACTAATTAAATTTTTAAAAATTAATTATTGATAAAGAAAATGACACTTTACTCTAATGTTATGGTCAGGTGACAAAAAATAAATAAATATATAATTTGAGAAACTAAATGGTATACAAAAAGTGCAAACTTTCTGAACAAGTTGAAAAAGGAGGGAGGGAAATATATAGTCACACATGCATATAATATATATACCAAGATGTCAAGTCTTCCAAATCGGGTTTTGATGAACAGTGCCAAAGAAGCAACACTGGGAGGGTCAGTGACATCAAGTTGATGAAAAACTAGAAGGTCTGAGAGACCAAACTCTTTCAATCTTTCCACCGCATCCAAACCCCTTTTCTCATTTCTAGCTGTTAGCACTACCACAACTCCATTCAAAGCTAATTTCTTGCATATCCCATAGCCAATTCCCTTGTTAGCTCCTGTCACTACTGCATACCTATATATATATATATATATGCAAGTGATGAATAATACATCATTAGCTAATAGAGCATATATGTCTATGACAAACACTATTTTCTTTTGAAATTTTACACAGATTTTGTTTTCTGAATACAATCAATTTTTCTGCATACATAGATTCATATATAACATAAATGGTTTTACTATGGATTTCAAGTGTGAGATTATGCTACCTTAATTTTCATTTGCTTTAAGAGGTTCAAACTACTACTTAATCCACCCTAATAGATACATAAATATTTAATGCCTTCAAAAGCATACAAAACACAAAATCTTTACCTTTTTGCTTCTTCTCCCATGTTGAAGATGCCACTCGGATATATTGGGAGCTTTTTGTTTATTTTCTTGCAGCCAGTGTGGTATGAAATGGTTTTAGTCTGATTTATCAGCCAGATTATCAATCCCTTAATTACATTATTTTATGGGTGGTGAAAATGTCTTGTATCTCTCTTGAAATTGTAAACCGAGACATATACGTAGGAATTCGTAACATTATATAAAATATGTATTCCTAAACAATTATTGGAAAGTTAATTAAGAAAATCACATGCAGATGTAGCTAATAACGACAAATTAAACAGAAAACTGAATTGTTTTTAGCATTCCCAATGTTAGTTAATTAGATTAGAGTAATAAGCCTTATTTATTTGTACACGTCATTACACGGACATGTGCGTGCAATTGGTATATACTTAATCGTTTTTTCATGAATATAGTTTTAACGTATTAAATATATACTTATATATTTAAATTTTTTAATGAAAATAATGCTAATTTCATCGTATTTTTTATTAATGAATTAATAGTTAATTTAAAATTGAATTCCTTTAATTCCTAAGTACTAAAATATTGGTTTCTTAGTGAAAATAAGATAAATCATGCTTGGAAGTTGATTTTGCTTCATTGCATTCTGGGTCTAAAGATTTTAGGCCAGTACAGATTCCAGTACTAAAATAATTCGCAATAGGTCAATTATGCTAAAAAATAATTAATATTGATACATATAATATTAAATTATTTAATATATATTTAATATACATATAAGTTTATATAATAAATTTTGTAACAATTAATTTTGATCTAATAATTAAAGTATTTTTTATATATAAAAATTATAGATTTAAATAAAAATTATAGTTTTAAATAAAAATTTATGATTTTATTAAAATATATTATACATTTAAATACAAATATAATTTTTAATTTAACCTGTAAATACAAATATAATTTTTAAATAACATCACACAATATCATATATAAAAAAATTATAATTTTTATATTTGTAAAAATTTGCAGGTCTAATAAAAATTATATTTTATTTACAGGTTAAATTAAAAAGTATATTTGTATTTACAGATCTAATATGTTTTAATAAACTCATAAATTTTTATTTAAAACTATAATTTTTATTTAAATCTATGATTTTTATATATAAAAAAATACTTTAATTATTAGATCAAAATTAATTGTTACAAAATTTATTATATAAACTTATATGTGTATTAAATATACATTAAACAATTTAATGTTATATGTATAAATATTAATTATTTTTTAGCATAATTGACCTATTAACTTAGTTGGTTAGAGTGTTACGTTAATAATGTGAAGGTCTCGGGTTCAATACAATCTAACTCACTTTTGTATTGAGAACACACAAACATAATACAAACGGAGTTTCATGATCAATGAAAACATTATATTTTTGTAAAAAAAAACTAAAACAAGGAAAAGGGAGTGCCATTAACAAAGGCCTTGTCTTGCTTCATATTTGTGGCCCTATGATGATGCAAATCCGACCATTTTGTAACTCCTGACGAGACTTGCCAATAAATGGAATTGTGTCATCACATGCATGTATATAAAACGAGGTAGTAGTTTTTTTATCAATGAGAAAATAGAAACAACAAACAAAAACAGAAAACTAGGGCCTAACAAATGCAAGGAGGACATGATTCTCACAAGACAAAGGGAGTAGAAGATGATGATCCCTGAATTAACCAGTCTGCACATTGATTTCCTTCCCTTAGAGTATGTCAAAAAGAGATATGTCATTATTGTCAAGCTAAATCCTTAATACGATTAAGGATAGAAGCATGAGTATGCCAATGAGGACAGCCATTGCTGATCAAGTCATGAGCCATCAACGAAACTGTTTCGCAAACAATATTCCTGTTGTTGGTCCCAAATGAACTTAAACTTAAGAAGGGGGATTGAATTAAGTTTATAAAATTTAACAAAATAATTCTGAGAAAAATCTAAAAAATATAAAACAGATAATCAGGTTATAAAAAAAATAAAACACACAGAATTTTAATGGAATAAAAACTTCTAAGCTCAATACGAGAAAACAATTACGGTTCTAACTGGATCACTCAATCCAATTGAATAAAGAACACTTAACTATTTAAAAAGTCAATATCCAATGCAAAAGCAAAACATATTCTACCATTATACAAGTCAATCTCAAACATAACTCTAGATTTATATGACTTTTTTTCAAATCTTGTTCCTCCACAAAGTTTTTACTTGTTGATTTAACTTTAAACCAAACACTTTCCAAACCTTATTCTTAGACAAAGTTTCTCACTCAATTACTGATTGAACTCTAAACCACACTAAGCAAAAGACACAGTATAAACATGTGAGTAAATTCTCAAAAGATATCTATAACTCAAATTACCAATATAACTCAAGAAGAATTCACATTTTTTCTAAACCCCATGATACTCGATCTATATATATATATATATGGATAAGCACATTTTTTATTTTTAAATCTGTGTTTCTTGTTAGTTTTGATAACAACAAAATTATGTTTAGATTTTATTAGTTAAACTTAATAGAATGAACAACAAATATCATATTCATTTTATTTACCTTTTATCCAATTTTATTTTTGCTCCGTCTAATTTAAATCTTCTTTTGAAACTTTGAGTATTCCTCTCGTGTTCTTGCTCTATTTTGACCCACACCCTTAATATAATATATGTTTCAACAAAACTTCGAGTCCAACACCTACAACCTGAATCCCAAGCTACTCGAAGACCACGCTGAATTGCCAAAAGATCCAGCATGCATATTAGTGGAAATACCACAATTTCCAGAAAATCATATCCCACGAGCCAATATCTCACCAACTGAGTTACGCAAAGCCCGGCCACCAAAACCTAACAAACCGTGATTTTCGATACTGCTCCCGTCCACATTAATCTTAACACCATTCTCCATAGTAGGTTTCCAAGCTACATACATCTGCATGTGAACTTTGAACGAAGTGGTAAGAGAAAGGAGGAATTGATGAGTAGTGTTGATCTGGCTAGTTTTGTCCTCTTTGAACGAAGTGTTGATCTGTCCAGACTTTGTCTTAAAAAATCTCAGCGTTGCGAGCCTTCCAGATCGATATACCAACAGGCACAAGCAAAGAGAATACCATGCTGCTTTTGAAGCTGATTTCTGAATTAGTTATCCGCATCCATGGAGTAGAAAGTCCAAAAACTGTCCAGGCCAAGAAGAGCCCAAATCTGCTTAGCTCGCGTACAATTTCTAAGGAGATGAACAATGTTCTCCTCTTAAATCAAGGTAGTATATAAAACAAAAAAGTTAATGATTTTTAAAATTGTGTTTATGACATATTGGTGATAACATGACACTTACATGACTTGATAGTCTAATACATATGTTGACATGACACCAATAATGTGTCAGAAGCCTACCAATATAAACTATAAACACTATTGTCAATATATATGTTCGAACTGTCACTTTATTCATCATATAAGTCTATCAGTATCATACAATCATTCATGTGACAACAATTTTTGTTAAAAAAATTAATAATAAACTAATAGTGAATTAAAATTATTAAATTTTAAAATATAGGAATCAAATATGCTATAAAATTTTGTCACAAATTACATAATCATTAAACTGCTCCAAAATATGCAATAGAAAAATTTCAGAAACCAAAATTGAACAATCATAAAACTATAGGATCAAAAATGTATTTAAGTGGAATTTATATAAAAACATCAAATAGACCAACATAAACTAACAATAATATATCCTTTTTTTTAATTACCAAAATGAAGATAAAAAAATATATTAAGAACTCATTTGGTGGTCAAGATAAAATAAAATATGATAGGATATGAAAATAAATAAAGAATATTAAGGATTGGTTTGTCATCCTCTTTCCAAATCCAACTTAACCATAAAAAATGTAAGTCAACGATTCTACCCTTACCCACCTAGCATTTGGGTTAGTGTTGTCTAATTTCTCTGTATTAAATTCAGAAGCTATCAATGAAATTATGTGGAGTCATAAATACTTATTGTGCAAGTGAAGTCATTTGTGTTCATATTCAGAAAATGAATGTAACCCTTGGATTGGGCCTCAAGTTATCACGCTATCAACATACAAGAATTGCGCAATAGCATCAATTTGTTATGTATGTGCCATCAATGAAATGAGTCTTCCTCTAACTCATAAAAATGGGCAATTGCCAAAGATCATGTCAAGTTGCTTCGAAGTTTCAGTTTTTCAGGTCAAATAACATATATAAAAAGTAGCACTACATAATAATAATAATAATAATAATAATAATAATAATAATAATATAAAAGTGGTATTCAAATTTGGCAACAGTATAATGCAATAAAGTGTAACAGAAGTAATGCAACCGGTTTTAGGTGTGAAGCTAGGTTGTTATTCATGCTGCTCTTAGCATCCAACCAAAAAATGCCAGAAAGAACTACTCATATTCACCTTATTCATGGGATTCACTAATCATACTATCTTTGTTATCTGTATTATTGCTTATACTTACATTCTTTTCTTCATTTTTGGTCTCAGCCTTGGACACCATAACAGCATCTAACCCCATCAAGGAACCTATAACACTAAGCTCAAATAACATGTTCACACACAAGGATTCTTCAGCCATCAGAATTCCACAAACCGTTAACTTGGAATCTGGTACATGTCGAAATCCGCTGTTGTATGGTTTGCTAACAGAAACCAACCTTTGAAAGATTTTTCTGGGGTTGTCACAATATCAGAGAATGGAAATCTAATGGCACTAAATGCACAGAAACATGTTGTTTGGTCAACAAATGTGTCGTTGCAAAATGTGGCATCATCCAATGTGAGTGCCTCAGCCAGACTCATTGAATGTTTAATTAACACATGACAAATACTATTTGAATTATTTTGTTTTGGTCAACAATGGTTTAAGTGGGATTTACTGGAAACATAATTGAATGATTGGCTATGTAACTCATTCTAAAACCTATTATATTTAAAATGAAGTCATGAAGACAAACTAGTTCTACTATAATCTTCAACAGCAAAAAAAGAAAATTTATCATCAAATATCCTATTTTATTGTGATGAGATTTCAACAAACCTAATCATATCACTAAATGCTCTATAGTGATACAGCAATTCTACTAGACAGAATATAAATAATAAAATAAGTTATTTTTCTGCAATACCAATCTAAACCAGTTAACCTAAGCTACACATTAGTGGCAACAAGCTGGAACCACTGATTTTGGGGATCATCAAAACATTGAGAATCATCTTTTATGCAGATACATTTTGAAGTCACAATGCTGAATGAGTTAGAATCCTTCTGTAAGCAAAGTTGCTTCTCATGTTGATCCATAGTAGACAAGTGAAGTTTAGAAAGTGATACAGTTTCCCAATAACTGTTCTTGCTTTGGCAATCATCAGAAACAACAACTGGAAGCTCTTCACCGGCTGCGGTTAAGCACTTCTTAGTGCCATGTAAAATAATTTTCAGTCCCATTTCTACTACGAAACCATCTGTTTTTGCTCACAGCTACCAACTTCAAGTTCATTCTTGCTATTCACTTGGGCACATTGACCAGATAGTGGGTGGTACAAGATATATAAACTTGGGGCATTAGAGGTAGGTTCTGCATAAAAACACACATGTTAAATACAATAGGATTAGGATATTGATATTAGCCTTTCTGCACACGCCTGAAAAAATATTTTGATTTGAATTTAATTTAAATACATTAAGAGTTTACACTCCTATTCAATCACAAAGCATCACAAGTAAGTTTTTATTTTACTTTTATAATGTCTATATTTATTTTATAATGGAATGTTTATTATAATTATAATTTTTTATGAAAATACAGGATAATTTTAAATGTAATGTAAATAAAATAGAATTACAATCACCTGAGACATTTTTCATTCTTTCCAGTTTCTCAGAAACATCATATTTTCTTTTAATATTTATATGATAATTAATACTAGTATTTTAATGTATGAGAAAAATATTAAAATATTATAATCAATTATTTTTTTCTGTGAATAACCCGTTGAAAACACGAGTACAAATTTAGTATATTCTATTATGTTTATTTACTATTAATAAAATAATATATTTCATGGGACAAGTGTTCCTCTGAAGAAGAAAAAAAAATATCACTCAAATTCTCTCCCACAGCCAATCAATTATTGCCCTTCACTGTTTTTTTTTAATGTAATCACTGCATTTTCTTTTTCTTTTTCTTGGTTGGCTGTAATTTTATTTTATTTTATTTTTCCTATCCGTGCATGTGCACGGGATGCTGCATCTACACTTCCCTTATCTCACAGGTGTCACTTCTCTGCAAAAAAAACAAAAGTACGTCTAATTCCATGCCACTTCCTCAAATTGCGTGTACAGTGAACAACACGACAAAGGTATAAAGTTTGGGACAAATCACACCGACTAATAATGGCTTGACTTCTTAACCACGTGCTTAGACTTTTTTATTTAGAACATATTTTTATTGAGCCTCATGATGTAAGCTAAATATTTAAATTTCGTTGAATGTTAGTATAAATTAGAGACCTTACACTCATAGTACATAGTATTCATTATTCCACCCAAAAAAAAAGTATTCATTAATCTCCTCATTTAAATAGCACAAGTGTCTTAATTTAGGATCTTGCTCTATTGTTTATACTGAATTGTCGGCAATTTTCTTAGGATTTGTTATTGCTTGTAATCGGGGTTTTAAAGCTTTTGGTGTTGAATCAGTTTTGCAGATAGCTATTAACCTTCTCAGATACAGTTGTCCAGGTTCTCATCCCTGCTATGATGCCCTATGAGCTCGTCAAGGAAATGAATACGATTTCACAACTTATTAATTTTTTTTCTAGAATAAATAACAAATTACACTTTTATATATAAAAAAATTGATTATCTTTTAGGTACTAAAATAATAGTATTTCGTTTCCGAGTTTTGAGAACCAAATTAACAATTTTCTTAAATAAAAAAGTACATCAATAATATTTATTTATAAGTTATGTTCTATAAGGCATTTCGACTCTAATTATTGAAAAGTTTATTTGATTGATAGATAAACAAGTTTTTTTAATAATTTTTAGTATTTTCTAAAATATTACTTAAAATATATTTATTTATTTTTCTTGTTATTTCTTTTAAATAAATTATGGTATTATTATTTTTATCATTTTATATTTTTTAACTGTTTCAATCACTAATTTTACTAAACATTTCTAATATAATAAACTAATTTTTTAACTACCAATTAACTTTTCACTTAATTTTACCCAACATAATCATATAATGTGTTTGGATTTTCATTCACACAATATGCATATCTTATAATCCAACATAAAAGTATAAGAAACTTATTCTTAATTTGTCAGCAAAATTATTTTTTTTTTGTCTCACCAGCATTTTCCCAAATATGCACTCAAACTTGGATCACAAAAGCAAGTTGCTTTTGGTATATCATGATTTGAAAAACTAATCAAACACATATCACGGATGTTAATTCAAACACGCATTTACTTTTAAATTAGTGTTTGTTTCTTTGGTGGACTTGCGACAACACAAAATCCGAGACTATTTTGGAGTATGAATATTGATGTTTCTCCAACTTTATTTTCGAATTTCTCACGGGTGATCAAAACACATAGGACATCTTCAATAGCAGATTTCATTCTCTTAATCATTTTTTTAAAATTTTATAGTCTCATATCATTTTAAGATCTTTTAAATTTTTTACTTCAATAATAAATCTCATTTTAAAATCTTAAATTATTATGTTAAGTCTCACAAAATACTTACATTTTAATATTTATTTACAATTATTTTAAAATAATGTAAAATAATTAATTATATATTTTTGAATTTTAAAAAATAATTTAAAAATAAATTTTTTATTAATAATTAAAATATTTATTTATAATATAATTAAACTTACAATAATGTATATAATGTTTTGTTTGCAAAAATGTACTAAATTTACTTGAAATGGTTGATGAATACATCTTATATAAATATAATATCTTATTTGTAGGCATCTAACAAAGTTTGAGGATAAAATAAAACTGCTTCCTAATGGTCATTGCAACATTTTAAAGTTAACAGTAACGGTAAAAAATTTCACAACCCCCTGCCCCTTATGCGTTTTGTCTCTTATGTTTCTCTTCTTCCCCCACCCATCTCCCCCGCCCCCAACCTCCCTCCTTTGCCTAACCTCCTTCCCCCTCCGCCCGAGCTCTCTTCTCCAATGTGCCTTTCCCTCTTCCTCCGATCAAGCACGATGCTTTCTCTTCCTGTGCATGCCTCTGATCTAGCCACGTGAGGCTTCGACCTGGGCCCCATGGCCACGCGAGGCTCCGATCTGGCCCTCGTGACTGTCGTCAGCCGCCGTGCGTCGACCGATGTGTCTCTCTGCACGGGCCTTGCATTTTCTAATTGATTTTATTTTCTATTATTTGTTTTAAAACTATATTGTCATGTATTTGTTGTGTTATTGTTTTGGACTGTGACAGATCTGTTGTTGTTCGTTGATCTGTTCTTCTTCTTCTTCTTCTGGATGTGTTTCCTCCCGCAATAATCAATTAGGGAGAAACAATAAAAAATGATTTTTTAAATACGCATGTTTTTAGGATTTTTTTCCAAGAACTCAACCTCTAAAATAAAAATGGTGTCTCTAGTAGCTAAATCTTAGAAAAACAGATCTTCAACTTAAAGATCCTTCTCCAATATCATCTATTGGAGATGGCCTTAGACTATGTGTCCTATTGAGAAACACCAAAACTAAGCAGGCACACCACCTCCACTGACCACATGATGCCTTGGGTGCACATAGTTATGTGTCAATTTTGCATTGGGCTTGATTCTTCAAGTGTGAGCGTTTTCTCCCTCCAAATTAATAAATAATAAGTTAATATCATGCTTATGTGAAAAATAAAAAGTATTATTAAGATAATTCTTAAAATAATTATTATAAAAGTTGTTAATTTATGATTAAATAATAATATATATTCCTTTCATATTTAAATATAAAAAAAATTAACTAACTTTTGTGCTAATTAGACAAATTAATTAATAGTATTTAATTTTACTAATCACATTCATTTATTTTTATTAAAATTGGATATAAAAATAAAAAAGAGACATTAGAAATAACATCTCAATTTATTGAGAAGTATTTTTGGGATGATATCATTAAATAGAATAAAAATAGTTTAAATTTGTTTATATTTAAGTCTAATAATTTTATTTTTCGTATACTTGAGTTCAAAGAGAGTATTTATTTACTATTTTGTGAAATATTTATATAAAAGAAAGGAATGAGAAAGTCCTATAAAATATATTGTAAAAAAAATTTGTATAAATTATATAATTCTAAAATAAATATCCCGTGAAGAAACAAAGCACTAAAGCCAATTATTTGAGCAGTATGATTAAAATTCAATTAACTGCAAGCCATGAAAATCAAGAGGTCTAACTCAATTATCAG
>CM023943.1:1170072-1200519 GCA_013407115.1 Glycine latifolia
AGTAGTGTTCTTAAGTTTTTTTAATATTTATGTTTGATTACTATGGATAAAGAAAGAAAGAAAGAAAAAACCTGCAAGCCTTGAAAAGTTTGCGCTATGATTAAAATAAATCAAGAGGTCTAACTCAATTATCAAATAGTAGTGTTCTTAAGTTTTTTTAATATTTATGTTTGATTACTATGGATAAAGAAAGAAAGAGAAAAAAACCTGCAAGCCTTGAAAAGTTTGCGCCATACATTTTTAATGTAAGGATCCTTTCATATTAATAAGTTATATTATCATAACAATAATAATATTATGTTACAAGAGAGTGACACGAATAGTAAATTTGGTAAAGCTTACAAAAATAATGGTATGTCCTGCTACAATTGTGTTTTCTTTTGCGTATCAGGAATTCTTGACACCATCATTGCTGCTTCACTATCAACAGTGCTTTACCATTGCACGTGTGTTCAAAGTTTGAAGTCAAATAGAACTCTGTTCATGAATAAGATGACAAATTGACAAGGCCCAACATTGTAATGACCTAATGTTGACAATTTCTTCACAGCCGAAAGGTTCATGCCGTGGTATACATGATGGTCGAAAAAATCATTGCAATTTGGAATTTGACCATTTGAAGCGCCAACAATGTGAGAAGATAAAATAGCCAAGTAACTTACATGCATTTCCCCACATGCCATAATGTGACAAAAAAGACTAGAAGGGTAACAATTTCATCCAAGACACACCACATCTCCAATCATTTTTCCTCATTTGATTTGCAAGATTGTAAGACACAATTTTTAGTTCTGCTTGGATAAACTTTTCTATAAAACTCATAAAAAAAATAAGAAAGAAAAATAAAATAAGTTTCTTTTATAAGTCAAAATTGGGTTATACAAAAGTTAAAATCAACATTTGGAGAAGTTGATACAATAAATTTTTTACAGATTAACTTATGTAGGTTAACTTTAGCTTATAAGAGAAGCTAATTTAATTTTTTTCCTTTCTTATTTTCTTATCCTGAAGTACTTATGAAAATGTTCATCCAACCAGAGCCTAAAAATCGTTCAAAAGCTGGACACTTCTTGCCGAGTAAAGAAGTGGCCAGAAGGGGAACCATTAGGCAAGAGTGCTAATCTCACAACACTAGCAGCACCATTTTCAACAGATAAGATGCCAGTGTTTCTATTAATGTCTGTTTTAACAGAACCAGGACAGACACAATTGATGCACAATTTTTTGTGCCTATAGGCCAGAAGTCTCGTGTATGAATTCATGGCTGCTTTTGAGACCATATATGCAGACAAATAGGTTGGCCACCCTTTTTTCTCTAGTAAACCATCATCTAAGTCTTTCATATACTCCTTCAACACCTCATCTATTAGCTCTTCAGTGAGATTTTCAGTGTCATCTAACACACTCCTAGCCCATTCATTTGATATGTACTGAAACACACCATAGCAAATCTTTTAATGTTGTTGAAGTAATATAACATCATATTTCAAAGAATTTGATTTAAATACGCTTATTTTACACTGTCATCCAATCAGAGGTTATCTACCATGATTTCTGATTGATTGACTGTGTAAAAAAAATTAAACTAACAATATATTGAAATTAAATTTTATTTAAAACAATCCAAAATTATGCTATTTTGGTACCTTTAATAGTCCTGCTTCAGAGGAAACATTAACAATCATGGGTAAATTGGATAACTGAAGAAGGGGAATAAATGCCTCAGTTGTTTCCTTAGCACCAAAGTAGTTTGTTGTTAGGCATTTTTCAGCCATCTCATAAGTTTGAGGTAACTCCTTCCAATTAATTTTGGATGGCACCTGAATCACAGAGTAAAAGAAACCCAAATCATTTTTAGAAGCTTTTAATATAGATAGGGCAATACACTCAGTGTAAAAAAAAAAAATGCACACTGACCATGCCATCTGTATTGAATCCACTAATTCCTGCATTGTTCACCTGCATATGTATTTGAAAATTGTTATTGCTATGGTGAACTCATTGAGATTTTTCAACATCACCAATATAAGTCATGAAAGGTTTTGGTACTGAGAATCTAAACTCTGAATCAGGTTGATGTGAGCCAGATCAGGCTGAGCTCAATGATTTTGCAGATCAATCAAAATATATTGTAAGCATGTAGAATTATGAAAACCATTCCCAGATAAACTACAAATATATTGTTCATCCTAGGAAGACTTATTAGGGGAACAGATGGAGAATTGGACCATTAAGAAAATACATAAGAACAGTAAAAGGAAAATTCTAGGACAAACACTGTTCACCACCAGTGTTGTGCACCAGAATCACCAGACAAATGGAATTTGCTAATCATATTATTCAATTGAACCAACTAAGTGGGGGGGACAATGCATATGTAAGATTCCAATGCATTGTCCTATATATTATAAAAACTCATTAAACTGTGTGCCATTACACACAGAAAAAGAGAAAGTAGAAAACAAAAAATAAAAGATATAAGTAAAAAAAGAAGCATAATTCAGAATATTCAGTACTATGTATGATCAAAATCTTCTTACCAAGATATCAAGTCTCCCAAACTTGATCTTAACAAACTCAACCAAAGAAGCAACACTAGAAGGGTCAGTGACATCAAGCTGGTGAAACACCACAAGGTCAGAGAAACCAAACTCTCTCTTCAATTCCTCAACAGCTTGGTAACCCCTCTTCACATCCCTGGCTGTGAGCACCACCTTGATTCCATTTGAGGCCAACCCTTTCACTGTCTCCAATCCTATCCCTTTGTTTGCACCTGTGACAACAGCATATCTGAAAAACAAAAGCACAATCAAAAAAATCCTTTAAAATGTTACCAAAAATACACACATAGAAGGAAAAGAAAGTGTTTGTTGAGTTGGGCCCAAAACATAAAGAGAGAAAGTGGTACCTTTGTTTTGCATCTGCAATCCCCATTAGTTCTTGTTGTTGAATCTGGATGAATTGGATTGGACGCACAAGGAGGAGGAGGATAATATTTAAAGTGGATGACGGCTATTAAATAATATGTAAGTTCAATTTTCTTCCATATGAAAAAAAATGTTAGTGCCGAATATTATATAGTCATATGGGTTGGGACATCTTCTAGTATGTGTTAAATATTACTTTGACATTTTTGTCAGTGATGTGATATTGTCCCCATCATAAAATAATGCTTATCCACCTCTCCGGCCGGGATGTTACACAATAAAAATAAGATAAATAATTAAATTTATTTTTAAAAATATGAGACGGTGAAAAATTAATTTTTTGAAAAATAAAAAATTTAATTTTTAAATATTTATAAAATAATAAATAATAGATAATTTAATAATAAATTAATTTTTAAATTTTATAATTTAAAATTAAATTGATCCTTAAAAATATAATTTATTTTCAAATTTAATAATAAAATAATCTCATAAATTTAACTTCAAAATTAATTTATTATATTTTTATATATTCAAATATTAAATATATAATTTTTAGTTTTTGAGAAAATTTTTCATCACATCATACATTCATAAAGGAATTTCAGTATTTATCATTAAAAATATTAACAATGGTTATTTATTACTATATTGTTGATTCTTTTTTAGTACAATTCGTTCATCTAGAAAACTGACTACACAATCGCCAGAATAAACCAGAATAAGAAGTGATGGAGACAACAGGCATGGATCAAAATCCGAAAACTCGCTTGAGAGATTACCTAACGACACCAGTAATTGCACACCGCAAACGACTTTTGTTCTGGGTTGACTTTAGCTGTTTCTGATTGTTTTTTACTGTTAATTATTTTGAGTGTCGTTGGACATTGTTAAAGGCAAAAAATTGAACTGCCACTTTTACCATACAGCCTTTATTTTTTTAATTCTTGAATTAACACAACAACTGTCAGGGACTTTATAATTATTGATGCACGTTGCTCAATTAATTAAGTTAAATTTCTTTTAAGTTATGTTATTTTCTATTAATAACTGATAAGAAAAAAAATGAAGGGGAAAGAGAGAATTAACTTGGACTATTTATTTTTTGGTAATAAGTTGGATGGTTTGATAAGACAGAAAGATAATGAAAATAATTTTAAAAATGATCAGATTGATTATAATATTTTTCACCTATTTTTATTCATCTTTGTATCTCCTTGAATTGACTCTTTCTTATTTCTCTTCAGATAAATAATTTTAATACTTTATTTTTTTATGTTTCTATTCTATTTTTTATTATCTTATTTTTCTCTTATCTACCAAAGAGGACATTGGGATTAATAAAAAAATGTTTCAATAACTTGTACAATCTATCTTGATAAACTGGTAGAAGTCTCAAAGTAAGAATCTACCTCTATTTTTATATTAGATCTTGATTCCTAATTGTAAGAATGTAAGCATGTAGAATTATGAAAACCATTCCAAGATAAACTACAAATATATTGTTAAAATTATATATCTTGATCAATCAAAATATCTTGATTCCTAATTGTAAGCATGTAAACATGTAGAAGTCCCAAAGTAAGAATCTATCTTGATCAATCAAACCATTAGAACTATGAAAACCATTCCAAGATAAGCTATGAAAACCATTCCAAGCATGTAAGCATGTAGAATTAGATCTTGATTCCTAATTGTAAGCATGTATTTCTATTCTTATTTTTATATTGTACAATCTATCTTGATAAACTCGTAGAAGTCTCAAAGTAAGAATCTGCCTCTATTTTTATATTAGATCTTGATTCCTAATTGTCCATGTGATTCGATTCCTTTTTTTTTTCCCTAAAATATATTTTTCATTTATATATTTGATAAAAGATTTATATTATTATTTTATCTTTCAAAGTTGAATCGTTGTTGTTGTTTCTTTTTAAATAGTAATTGTTTTTTGTGTGACAGAATTTTAAATTATTATTTTTACTTATTCAAAGACATAAAATTTGTTTTATTAGATTCATCTATAATGAAAATTATTAAATCCAACTAATATTAAAATTCAAAAAAATCATAACATAGTGAAAATTACCTTGAAAGTCAGTCTCACAAGTAACTGAAAAAGTAAAATATTAAATATTAATTTTTTTTTCAAGTTGTTAATGAGACTCACATTTTACGTATTTTTTTATCATGACCATTTTTTGTTTTAACATTAGTTGAAATTCATAATCTTCATGTTAATAAATCCAATGAGACAAGTTTTATATTGAATAAGTAAAAAATTGTTCAAAATCATACCCTAAAATTGAAAATAATCATTGTTTCAAAAAATACAACATAGACTAAATTTGAGAAATAAAAGACTAAAATGAATCTTTTAAAAAATATGAAGACCAAAACGGAATTTAATTAAAAGATAAATGAATAAAAATATATTTTAACTAATTTTTTAAAATAAATTATAGATATATATCATTCATAAGAGATAATTTTGTTAGAGGCAATAATATCATTGCATGTGACAAATCAAACTTAAGACTACTTTGTAAGCCCAAAATATTGTGTCAGTTGCTCTTCATGTGTTCTGTGGTGATTTATTTTATTTTTGATTGCTCAATTAGAATAAGGTGTTTCATCCCCTAAAAAAATAAGGTGATTAATATACTTTTTTATTTGTAGAAATCGGATTTAGATATAAAAAATTTACAATAACTCATGTGCAATCAATTGAATTAGACCTCCTGATACATGTGCTTATTTAATAAGAATTTATATTTTTTTATGTTAAATTCTTATTTGCTACAATCGTACATAAAAAAATATATTTAGAGAGAATTATAATAATAATAATAATAATAATAATAATAATTTTATCATTATGAAAATTTATTTTATAAAGTGGGAGTTGTAGTTGGTAGCTAAATGTTGCATAAGTAAAAAATACGAATAAACAAATAGACATGGGAAATGTTTTAAACTTAAATTTATATATCTATGTTGAAATCCAAGACTTTCAAGGGATAATTTGTAAGAGATAAATCTCACTATCAACGTAGATTTTGCACATGCATCAAACTGAAATAAACTTTGAACTTAGATTTTTGTTGTTCACAAAATTTATTGTATGCTGTGAACATAAACTTGGAATTTAGATACATTGTTATAAGTTTTGTAGGGTGTACGAATGGTAAACCTTCATATATCGTGTTCAATTTTTATAAATAAATAAAAATCTTATTGATCTAAATTTAACTTCTCAACATAGATTTTGAGCTAGGGATATGTTCAAGTCTTACCTAAAACATGGTTTTTAACCTTAAAAATAACCGTTATTTGAAATAAAAGCTTCTCATATATGAAATAAAATTACCGCGATTTGAAATTATTTTCCCCCACTAACTAACATTTAGTTGTTATCGACGAACTAGCACATCCAATTACCTTAAATGTATAAGCACCAAATCAGCATAATTAAGGAGGGGTAGTGTTTTTCCAACTACACTACATAATTCAGGGCTATGATCATTTCCCCTGGTCAAAGAAAACACAATAACAACTTTAGGATTGTAGCACAATTGAAACATGAAAGGTTCAACTATATAAAGTAAATTACTCTGCAATTAATATAAGACTAATTAAAAATCATACAGTACATAATCTTAATGATGTTGTTCAAATAGAACTTCAAAAGTCTATACCTTCATTAATCACAGCTACGCTAGTCCATTAATTATGGTGCAACACTTTCAAGGTTGTTCCAACTAAAGTCTGCATGAAATTTCTCAACCCGTTTGTGAAAGTCGGCCAAAGAGAGAATGATGTCCGCGAAATTACGGCATTGCCCTCTTGGTCGAATAATTCTATTGCTTTTAGTTAAGGCTAAACATTTTATTGCTGTCAAAAAGGCTAAGGATTTTATTTTTAACTTTTTAAAATAGAACCTTGAATCAAAATTTTAAACTAATTTTACTTAATTATACCATATCTTATAATTTAAATATTTATAATTTTTTTATTTTTTCCTATATTCTAATTAGTTTCTCCCTTCAAGTTTTATTTGTAGTTCACTTTCTCAATTAACTAGAGTTAGCTTATCAGTATTATCTCTATCTCATCTTAAACTGTTTATGGTTAATGTATCTGAAATCTAGATTAAAAAATGTTGGATTTTTTTTTCTTTAAACTTTTTGTTTTTAGTCTTTAATATGATGGATCAAAGTTGTTGAACCTTTTTTTATTACGAGTTTAATTTTATCTTTAAACATTAATTGATAATATAACACGATGTTGCAACTCATTAACTTGTCAATGGTTTGATGGAATAGACATGTAATCTATTTGGTTAATAATATTTTTGAATACTCATCAACTAGTTTGATATCATTAAAAAGTTTTAGGGTCTTTAATTGGTTGAAAATTTAATTAAGGACTAAAAGCAAAAATTCAAAAAGGTTTGGGAAAAAAATAACAAATGGATTAAAATATTAGCAAAAAAATTATTTGTGTGATGAATTAAAATATAAATAAAATTAAACCAATTCTTTTTTTTAATGATATCATCTCCAAAATACTCCATCATTGATTAGAGTTTTATTTTCAGTTATTTTCTCTCTTTTTGTCTTATGCAATTAAGGAAATGGATTGCTTTTATTTTTTAGACTATCAAAATTAAATAATATTAACTAATTTTCTTAATAAACATAAATCAATTTTTATTTTTTTTATATTTCAATCCAGAGAGAATATTAAAAAAGAATATATTTAAAAGGGACTTAAAATTCTAAAACATCATTTTTTTAAAAACGACTAAAACAACTAAAAATATAGCATTGTAGAAAGGGTGTACTAATTATAAAGTTGGATAGGTTTTTTTAGGATAAAGACTAGCAAAATACTTTTTAATATACTTTTTCTAACACATATTCTAATATAGAATATGAACTAAAATTTGTTAAAAATTACAAAAATAAGACAGAGTCATTAAATGAGAGGTGAGAGAGACAAGTGGGCAGGGGTAAAGTGGGAAAGAGAAAGAAAAAAATTGAAACTCACGTTGTGCACTCTAGTCTTCCTAGCAAAGTAGGATTTAATTAGCTTAGGAAAATAGTTATGTGGCAATGAAAAAGCTTGTGGGAAACCGGCTACAGCCGGTTTCCTGTTGACTTGGTTGAGCGCATGGGAAACGGGTGGACCCGCCTACAACAAATTCCTACCTTCCAGAATAGTATATCCACCGTCACAGCTCTCGTATAGTATATTCCAAAACCTTTCTATTTCAATTAAATTAAATTAGTTTCCCACATCTTCTTCTTCCTAAATTAGTGAATAACAATGCTTTTTTTTTTTTTTGTTTCTCCTTTTAGATTCTTCCAGAAAGGAAAATCCTACTTTTGACTTTTTAGGCGCGTTTGGCGATTTCTGATAAATTACAATGCATTTTGGAGGGGTGTTTGATAAATTGTCAATTAATTGTAAATTGAATACGAATTCCAGAAATAGTATGAAAGTATTTTTTTTAATCAAATATTATGATAAAAGTATGAGATTAATAATCATGCAGCAAAAATTTTACATTATGATCTAATTATTAATTATAAATTGTTGTTGATATAACTTTTAAAATAATTATGAAAAAATGTTACATATTAATTGTGTAAAAAATTTAGACAATCATTTAATTATAAATTATCATACATGATAAATTTATTGACTTTTAAAATAACTCAAATAATGATAATGATTTATTATTAGATGATGGTGCATACCCATTAAACTCAATCATTATTATCATAGTCAATAAACTTAACATAATGCATGATAATCTACAAGCACTTTTCTATTTATTAAAAAAATTTATATACTAAATAATAAAAATAATATACCAGATTCTTAAGACCAGATTGGCATTGATTTTTTCACTAATGTTTTCACGATTTCTTAATACATGTTCTAGATTGTCAGTAATACATATGAAGTTATTTTTTTGTTTTTTTATGAAGGAATACATATGAAGTTTTCAGTGTTCTAGAAATAATGACAAAGCATGAAATTGTTAAGACGGTCAAAGACTCAAAGCTAAAATTTTCAACTCTATTAAAACATGAAGTGAACGTGAACAGTTCAAAATCAAGTTATTCATATCAAAAAGAGAGTAGACCTAAAACATGGGAGTTATTTTATTAAAGTAAAAGTTAAAGAAATGAAAAAAAAGAAAAAAGAAGATGATGCATGGCCATAAAAGAGAGAGCGTGAGAAACTTGCTAGAATTGTTAGCATTGACTTGGATGGAGCAATTCAACACGCCGATAACAAAGTCTAGATTCCAGAACAGCATCTCCCATGCATTCATCAATCATTATCACCGGGTAATTTATTATCCCACAAATTTTGATTTTCGTCTTGCCACATTATAACGCAATTTTGGTTTTCTAAAATCTTCTAGAAAATCTCATCACTTTTGACTAATGTTTATATTATGATTGGATAAGGAAAAATAAATATACAAAGGATAAAAGGTGAAAAGAGAAGAAGTAATGTGGAGGGTAAAAAGAGATTTTAATTGTTTGGATTGTTAAGGGAGAGAAAATAAAGAATACAAAAAAAAAGTTTTGAAGTTTTTAAGAGAATTATATTATATATATAAAAAAGTAGTTGGAAAATTTAAATTATTATTTCTCTCACTCGCGCCCTTTCTTGCCTCATGAGATGAGAAAATATGCACAAATCATACTGTAATGCATTTAATTTCTTGGCTATATCTGTGACCAAATCATTTAAAAACACTAATTATTGGCTATTTCTTTTCAACTAATTTCTTTGATTAAAATCA
Source organism: Glycine latifolia (assembly GCA_013407115.1). NCBI lineage: Eukaryota > Viridiplantae > Streptophyta > Magnoliopsida > Fabales > Fabaceae > Glycine > Glycine latifolia. Next base: position 1,179,826 of record CM023943.1, read on the forward strand.
CAACTTTTTAAACATCACTTTTTTTCTTAACTGATTTAAATAATTTTTTAAATTAGTTAATTAAATAACCAATTTTAAAAATTAACTTTTAAGATCAATTACTTAAAGAATCGATCTAAAATTTAATTTTTAAGATCGGTTAACAACCTTTAAAAATTGTGAATATTCTATGTCACTTGCATAGTCATTAATTATAAAAAGTCTTTTATGTAATAGTGTTCTCTTATCTTGATAAACATGATATATTAAATATTGAAATTTTAATCCCAACCATCAATTTATTTAATTATAATATAATGGTTAAAATCAATTATTCTCATTTCTTTAAATCATAGTTGTGAAACTTGATCCGGTTATTGAATCGGTCGAGATGATTGGTCAATAGTCCAACCGGTGGGTTGATAATTGATCCGATTTGACCTAGTATGTATAAAAAATTCAAAATTATATGTATTTAGTATATGTAAGTATATGAATAACATTATTTAAGTAAGAAAAGTTCATCCAAAATCTAAAATAACAATTGATAATAATCCAAAATTTATTTTTTTTAAGAAAAATCTATAATTTTAATTTTTTTTTAAATTAAACCCGGCCAAATCAGACCGATCCAATGAGGATACAATGACCTATCCATCTGACTTTGATCGGATCATTTCAAGCCAATTGCATGACCGGTTGAATAATGAAATTGGTCTAGTTAAACCACCAAATTTCAATTTGACCGGGCGACCGAGTTCAATAACATTGATTTTAATTATATCTGTGTGGACCGAACTAGAGGGGTAGGGCCCAAGCCCCCCTCCCATAAAATTGACCATGTATAGACTTATACATTTTAAAGTTAATTAGTATAAAATTAATTTTTTATATATGTTATTATTATAATAATTGTTAAAGTGATAATTAGTGTAAAGTTATGTAAAATTAGTTATGTATTTTTTATTATCATCATTTAATGTAAAAAAATTTCAATTTCATGTGTAAAAAAAAGTTAAAAAATATTATCTATTAAAAGTTAAACATTTAAATAATTATAAAGAAAGAAAAAAAATTCCAACCCCCTTCATAGGGTTTTTGGATCCGTTCCTTTCTATATATAAGATTTGCTAGCATACACATACTTAGCAAACACAAACTATAAAGATAAGTACACTAATGCTATAACTTTTCAATGCACTCATTCTTTATTTTTCTTTTTTTAGTATTTAACTAGGCAAAAAAATATCATTTTTTTTCAAAATCATGTTATCGACGACGCTCTTTAATAGACAATTATTTTAGGGAATAGACAAAAAATTAAGTGCCATAAAGTTTGTAAATATAACATTTAACTAGTATAAAGTAAACTATTAATATAGATTTTACAAATTTATCTTTATTATACATTATAATAGCATTTAATGTATTGATAATATATACTCTCTAATTCAAAACCAAATTCAACCTTTTATTCATAAATATAACTTTAATTATGATTTGGTAAAAAAAACTTTAATTATGAAATTACTATACCATCACTCATACTGTTATTTTGGTGAAATTATCATATGTTTATTTTCTCTTTGATCTTATTCTCTAAGTTTTTTTAGTGAACATCTTATTCTCTAATTTACTGCTCAATTATTCAATATTGTTTATAAGTTTATTAGTTATAGGATGTAGTTATAGAATGATTTGAAACATTGTATAGATTTTCTTTTAGTAAATTTTTAAGGTTATGACTAATTAGTACTCTTAGATATATTCCCTTAGAAATGACTCATATGATCTGAAAAAGTTAAGAATTGTGACTTTCTGAAAAACTCTGCTGAGAGCTTTTGGCTTCCAAAAGTTGAAGAAAAATAAATTCAAACACCACTTTTAAATTGTGAAGAGCTTATGTGAGTAAAGAAGCTCCTAGAATCTTTCCTGGGATGTATCCAAATGGACCCGCAATATATTTATGTTCAAACACAATGATGAAACATCAACTTTGCTGCTATAGAAATTCCACAACTATTATTAATCCTAACTTTTCTTCAACAATTTCAAACATAGTCACTAACTATGTATCTAACAACTAATAAAAAAAACTAAATATCAAAATAAACTATCTGCTACTTTGGATTGATTTTTTTCACTGCATGGAACCTAATGAGTTGCTGATTGATGTTGTGAGGGGCGAAATGATGCATTTCATGTAGCAGTTGCATTTCACGATTTGGAGAAGCAACATAATTCTGCTGGTCAATGCGGGGAGGGACGGGATCTTGTAAGATCATGTCATGAATGCTTCTTCTCTTGCCTTTATTATGGGAGGCCTGACGAATAAAATATTTTTGAGCATGACTAGCAATTTGAGTTGGAGTTTTAGTCTTCACAACTTTTCTTGAAATGTTAATCCAATCTCCCTTTTCATATATGGTAAGTCCTAGGAGAAACCGCCTACAGATTGGTATGAATATTTTAATCATAAGAAACAAAATACTTTGAGAGAGAGAAAGAGACAGTACCTGTGTTCTTCTTGAGTCCATCTTATTGACTTCCGGCGAGGAGGGCGCGAGTGATTATTGATCTTAGAGCTTTCAGTTATAATGGATAGAGGATGAACTTCACTGATAGCATTGTTGTGTGGCACTAACACATAAGAAGGAAGTTGAATGAGGGTTCCCTCCAACTTCCGTTCCTCCTTATGATCTTCAAGCTCACTGCTTCTGTTACCTCCTATCATTCTTCTCTTCTTTTCTTTCTTTCTTTCTCTTTTTCTCTCTTCTCTTATATTCTTTCATTTATATAGGTTTTGGAGATTAAAAAAAATTAATATCCAAATTGGGAGAAAAAGATCAAGTAAAATATTATTTTTTGTTACAAAACAAAGTTAAATATAATCTATTACTTAAATGCCTTGAAATTAGATTAAAAAAATCGATGTAGATATATTAAGATAAAAAAAGATTTTTAGAATATTCAAATTGGGAGAAAAAGATCATGATAAAATGGTTTTGTATACATTTTATGATAAAATGGTTAGTTTGATTTTCATGTTTTTTTTGGAAAATTTGTGTTTTTACTAACTAGTAAAAAATTATTCACAATTATGAGTATAAGACAATTATTATAAAAATTAACTAAAGTATTTGGCATTTTATGAATTTCTTTTTTTATAAAATTAAGTTAACTTTTAATATCAATTTATAAAAGTATAAACTCAAATAGTTCATCTATATGTCAATTTTATTCATTAATAAAATACTCCTTCCAATAGTTTATATAAGAAACAAGTTTCAATTTATTTTACACTAAAACTTGTTTCTTAAAAAAATGTATTTACAATGTAAAATAATTTTATAATTTTGTCCAATTATAAATTATTAAATTATTTTAAGATATTTATTTTAAAAGTTAACAAATTTATCATATATATATATATATATATATAATAAACATTTCAAATATTGGCTACTAACATTCAGTTAAAATTTTAAAAAAGGAAAGATTATCTTACTAAATAAAAACAATGGATGTAGATATTTTAAGATAAAAAAATTTAATATTCAAATTGCGAGAAAAAAATCACGTAAAATATATTTTTTAGTTACAAGATAAAGTTAAATATCATCTAGTACTTAAATGCCTTGAAAATAGATAAAAATATTATATATCTTTAGCTTTTATCTTTTACTTATTATTAGTTTAATTCTATTAAATATTTTGTATTTATTAAAATAGTTTTGTATACATTTTATGATAAAATGGTTAGTTAAATTTTCATGTATTTTTTGGAAAATTTGTTTTCTACTTACAACTAGTCAAAAATTATTCACAATTATGACTATAAGACAGTTATTATAAAAATTAATTAAAATATTTGTCATTTTATGAATTTTTTTTATAAAATTAAGTTAACTTTTAAATTAAAATTATGAAAGTATAAACTGAAATAGTTCATCCATGTGTCAATTTTATTCATTAATAAAATACTCTCTTTGATCGTTTTTATAAGAAACAAGTTTCAGTTTATTTTATGTTCAAATTTATTTTTTTATAAAAATGAATGAAGGTAGTATAATTTAGAGTTTAATGTTTATGTATTGATAGTCTAAAATAATTTTACACTTTTATCCAATTAGAAATAATTATTTGAATTATTTTAAAAGTTAATAAACTTATTATGTATATAATAGACTTTTTAAATTTTGGCTACCAACATTCAGTTAACAAATTTATCATGTATATAATAGACTTTTTAAATTTTGGCTACCAAGATTCAGTTAAAATTTAAAAAAGGAATATTATCTTATCAAATAAAAACAATTGATGTAGATATTTTAATATGAAAAAATTAATATTCAAATTGCGAGAAAAAGATCAAGTAATATATTTTTTTTGTTACAAGATAAAGTTAAATATCATCTATTACTTAAATGCTTGAAATTAGATAAAAATATATATCTTTAGCTTTTATCTTTTACTTATTATTAGTTTAGTTCAAATAAATATTTTGTATTTATTAAAATAGTTTTGTATATATTTTGTGATAAAATGGTTGGTTTAATTTTCATGTATTTGCTGGAAAAAATTTTATACTAACAACTATAGTCAGAAGTTATTCACAATATGATTATAAGATAATTATTATAAAAATTAACTAAAATTATTAGATGGGATGATTTGCAATTAGATAAGCATGTTTTATAGTTTTAGTGTATTTTAATTAAATTCTAAAAGTTTTTTAAACATATATCATTTTATACAAAATTAAGTTATCTTTTAATATAAATTTGTAAAATCTATTTTACTCATTAGTAAAATATAATTTATATTTTCTAAAGAAAAATTAAGATTCACCTTTTGTTTCATTTATTGATTTATGTCTACAACTTTTTTTTGAAGGATTATGTCTACAACTTAAAGACCGATAATATTGCACCTTCAATTTCTCAATATATTCTTTTCCTAACATTGCAAACCAAAACTATGGTTAAGAATTCAAAATAATACAAAATTAAGAATAATGACTGCAACAAAGAGGTCTGACTCATTTGGTTACATGATGTATAAATATTATAAACTCTACTACCATATCCAATTCCTATGGATAAAAAAAACATTATTGCTTCGAAATTTGGTTAATGTAATAATATATGAAGTCTAAGTATATTGCCTTAAAAAAATATGAAGGCTAAGTAGAAAGTATTGTCACATTTCAAACTAGTTTATAATGCAATAAGAAATATCATGTCTTGGGCAGTAATGTTATATTGTATTCAAATTAGTTTTACATTCTATTTTATAGTTATATGTTGAAATTATAATGTGTTAAGTGTGTTTTACATTCTAATGTATGCACGTACTTTGTAACTATATAGGCTGCTACGCTTTATCCTACTTTGAGATGTATCTGATTTTTTTGCCTTGAGTTATAAATTATAAGTATTTTTCAATCATTAGGTCAAAGACTAATCTTATTTGTGGTTTGGTTTAAGAAAATTTCACACAGGAATTGAATATAAGTTTTTCCACTTTATAAATCGTTTCACTTGTTTGGAATGCAACTGGATCTTACATCAATCAATCGTTATGTGAGATGTATCTAATACAATCTTTATGTATTTTATTCTGCAACCAGAGCTTGATACAACTTTTATTTTTGCTGACTTGAAGGGGCTAAAGCCCCAAAACAAAACAACTAAGGGAAACCCAATGAAGGAGACAGGTCCTTCTTCAGATGGTTCTCAACAAAAGAAGGAATCTGAATAGAAAAGACAATTCTTGGTTGCCATTGAAGACCATTCTTGGTGAAGGCATATGCAGCCATGTTTCCTTCCCTGGGAATGTGCTGGAAAGAAACACTCATATAATCTGGAATACTTCCACGAATAGCCTCTAGAATATGTCTATAAGGATAAAAACCCGCACTATCTCTGAGCAAACCTCGACAAGACGTAGTTGAATTATGTTTCTTGTTGGAGGGCACCATCTGACATTTGAACTTGCACCAACAGCTGGGTTACAGGACTTGATGGACTCTTGAAAGGTTGAAGCGTAATTGAGCTCCTTCAACATCTTGTTGATCCTCCCCACCATTTCTTGACTAGACCATTGGGTTCCTTGAAACACAGTAATTTCTTCTTTGCTTGCTATGAAAGTAACATGCACTGACACACACAAAGTGTCACTATAGTTATAATATATGTAGGTTTATACCTATTTGACATATACCCCCAAACAATTTTATTATGGATTTTGAATTGGATTGTATTGTGTGTCACTATATATAACCTGTATACTTAAATTATAGTAAATAGTTTTAATTCATTTAATATTATATTAAAATTTAAAACAATCTTAAACAATTAAAATAAATTTATTAATAAATATCTATTTAATTACCTATATAAAAAAATAATCATCCATTTATAAATATAAATAAAAATCATTGAATTTAAATTACATAAATATAACTAAAATAAGGAAAATATCACAAATTTAATTAAATTTTCTGATAAAAATTAATCATTAGAACAATTGGTAGAACTGCACACTTTTATATTATATATGACCCAACAAACCCAAATTGAAATTTTATTCTTTAGAAACATTTTTTAAATAATTTACTTTTTCCAAATATTACTATAATTTTGAACACATTTTCAAAATAATAAGATATTTTCTCAAATTTCAATGAGTCCGAATATATTATGAAAATTAAATTTGTTCCATAGAATAAGAGTTATGTAGTAACTTATTGGTTTCTATTATAGTCATTTATCATTTTCCATAAAATATAGACAAAAGTGATTGAAAAATAAGGGAATTGGATTTGCAATACGCAAGCAATTGGCTTCTAATGGGATCATTGTGGTGCTCACAGCTAGAGATTGGAAGAGGGGTCTTGAAGCTGTTGAGAAACTCTAAGATCTTGGTCTTTCTGGTCCCATGTGGTTTTTCATCAACTTGATGTTACAGACCCTGCAGGTATAGAATCACTTGCAGATTTCATCAGGAACCAATTTGGTAAACTAGATATCTTTGTAAGGAAATTCTGTTGGCTTTTTTTATTTCTAATGTTGTTGTTTTTGTTTTTTGAAAGGTTTTTTTATTTATCATCAACCTTTGTGAATAGTGTTACATAAATAATGCCAATTTTTATGTTTTCTTTTGCTCTTCACACCATACTCAATAAAGGAATAATTTTATTTTCCTTTTCATTGTTTAAGAGTGTTATAGATAGAATATTTATGATCTTTTCTAAATAATTATTAATTGGATTTTTATTTAAATTTGTAAAATTTTGTGAGTCTTTTTCTTTATTTATTTGAATTTTATTAGAAATTTTGTGTCTATTAAATTTTAGAGTGTTGGAAGACACGTATTAGAAAATATTGTTAAATCTTCTCTCTTTGAATGACATACACATATATCCATCTCTTCTGCAACATTCTCATTATTTTGAAAAGTAAATGAAACTTACAATATAATTCTCCTACTTTGGAAACTTGGCTGCAATTTCATCTTTTCATTTAGCATCCCTGTTCTATCTTGTACCAAAACATGTTATACTTTCAAGGAATATTTAAACAGATGATCAATCTGGTTTAAGTTCGTTGCATTCCATTTATTTAAAGTAATATGTCCTTAGCTTTGACACGTTATATGATCAACATAAACTGGTTGCAATAATGATGCATACTTAATTGTGCAAGTTTATAGCCATTCTGAATGACACTAAGTATTTGAAACTTGGAAATTTGTGTAGGTAAACAATGCTGGAATCCCTGGAGCACATGTGGACGGTGAGGCTTTGGCTGCTGCTGGTATTATGGTATGATTTTAAAATATGAGGCACTTTCTAGTATTGGAAATGGATACTCAGTGTAATTGTTAGTACAAAGTGCATTATAGATTAGCTGCATCTTGTATTAGTGTTCAATATTGTTAACCGATGTCAAACAAGAAAGTTGAATCAAAGCACTATGACAAATTTTATTAGTGAAACGTGAAGATTGATTGAATGTGAATATTTTAATGACAGTTCATTTAATGAGCTTTTCCTTTTTTAGCATTAAATTTTTTTTATTTAGACTAAAATATGTTTTTGATCTCTAATAAATATCTGAATTTTGAATAAAAAAAATTCTTCATATTGAATCTCTAATAAAATAATAATTTTTTAATTCTTGATTTTTTTTAATCTTGATAAATTAGTAAATTTTGTATTTATTCCCTGATAATAAAAAAATCATTTTTTATTTTTTTTGTACGGAGCAAAGCTAGCTTAAATTGAGTTTACACTTGATGAATTTTGGCAATGATCATCATTCAGGAAATTGTGATATATGAGTTACGACGTATAAGAAAAACGTGCCTGGTAAGATTCTGGTGTCAAATTAATTGTCAGTGGAAGAACATACTTAGCAAAACTGCTTATATATGAGACTGAAATTGGTCAAGTAAGTGATTTAAGTGCTTCAGTCCAATTATAATTCACTTAACTGGTTTTTGTTTTTTATATCATAAATTGAATTTGCCTTTTATTTGCCAGCGATGAGGAATTTCAAAGTTTTAAACAAAAAGGGCGAGTTAAAACATGTCTCATCGTTATAAAAAAAAAAATGTTATAATTGGTGTAAACAACGAAACCACCCAACTATTATTAAATATCTCCAGAATAGACTCTACAATATATACCGAACTTTAAAAAGTCAAATTTCAATACTTATTTTAGTGTAAAACAACAAACTTAAGATCTCATAAATTACTTAAACTCGTCTCTAGACTGACCTTAATAGATTCAAAATTAATACAATAATTCCCAGCGGAAATTAATGGAGACATATTTCCCTTTTTGCTGTTTGCCATCCGATACTCAGCGTTGCTAGTAATAAGCATAAATTAAGAATATTAGATTACATATCATAGGCTTGGCTGCAGCAATTTGAGACGTGAATTGCACAGGTCCCCCAAAAAATTTAACATATCGATAGGATATTATTTTTCATGAACGAGAGGAGAATACACAGGATACCACATATTGCTTCGCACATATTCCACAGCCTCATCCTGCAACATTAACCACCCAGTTAGCAATTCTCATTAATTTTGCAATGTCCAGAGATGTCAATACATAATAGACTAGTAGCATTCACTTAATGGCAGATTCTCCAGTAGACAGTAGTTTAACAATATCATAAAGATGTGTGATCTGAAAATTTTCCATACTTTCGACATATGGGAAAGTTCCTTGGGCCCCACATCACCATGTCCTTCTGCCAGTTCTTCTTCAACTGCTGCTCGAAGCACAGCAGCCCCGACCTCTGCCGTAACATCTCGTATGCTGCAGCATCCAAAGTCATTAACAAGAGACGACAATAATATCAGTTATTGAGAATTTTTTAGCTTCTAAGAAAACAACCAAATCAACAAGACCATTCTTTCTCTTACTAAAAAAAAAACTTGTATTCATCTTTTTAACCATATTAGAAGCTTTTACATTTAGGAAATGAGTGAGAACACCTTTGACGGTAATAACATTCACAGAACCACAGTGTTAAGTTCATTAAATTTTGCAATTTCATTTGTTTGGGTCATTATAAAAGGCAATAGGACAAAGAAAAGCCAAGAGAGAATGAAAAGCAAAAGATATCAAGAGAAAACCGAATATTACCTATCAACGGATGGATACAAAATTCCTTTCAAGATATCTTCCTCAGCCATGTATGAAGCAAGGCTGTAATGATCAGTATGTTAGTAATTTATTTGAAAACAAGCATCAAGTGACATCTAATCAGAATTAGGAAAATTGAAAAGGAAGATGCAATTTAATCAAATGAAATTAGTAATATAATTTTCGTCATATAACTTGAAGAAATACACTGAAGATAAATAGTACTACTTGAAAACCTATGGCAAGTGCATGTGACTATCAACTAGTGCACATGTTTTCTAGACAAGAAAATAAACACACGGGGCCTAAATAGAATGGATTTCAAAAGAAGGAAGTGTAGAGAGCAGCAAAGATGTTGCACAACACATAAGACGGACAAACAGTTCAATGATTATAGCAGCCCAGTGAATTCAATTATGCTAGGACTCTATAAATGTCAGAAGACATCTCGCCAAACTTCCATTGATGCTAGTTCCAATGGCTTTTGGTTAATAATAAAGAAACAATTTTCCAAATTAACATCATACCATTCAGAAGCTGCCTGCAACATTCCATCTGTTATAAGGTGAGCACCTGACAGAAGAGTTCCCAAACCAATTCTGGAATTAAAAAGTTAAACTAGAAGTTAGGAAGTTACACTAATAATTCAGCTGACCGGTATAATTCAGAAGAATATACAAGCCAAGGAGATAAACCCTACCCTGGGAAGAGGTACATGTTGTTTGCTTGATTTACATGACCCACTTTTCCATTACCTGCACAAAATTTAAATCAATAGATTTTTCAAAACCTGAGGAAAATAGAAGATACTTCAAAACCAAAGAAAGAGGTAAATGATAATTAGTTACCAAGATCTACATTTTCGAAAGGGCTTCCGCTTGCAAACACTATATTTTCCCCAGCATGCTTAAATGCATCAACAGAAGTGCACTCAGCTGTCCCCATACACACATAAAAAAAGAAAAAGAAAAAAGAAAAATAGTCAATGAAAAAACATAAACATCTTTAAGGAATTATGAGTGCTTGATGAGCCTTGTACAAACAAACCATTCATGGTGGGGTTAGACATGGCAAAGATAGCAGGTTTTGTTGAAACAGATTCTCTCATTGCCTTAAGCACCTGAGTCGAATCTCAACCATTAAAATTAAGAAATTCAATTACAGAAAAGCTCATACAGTACCAAAGCCGTCAAAGATGTCTATTACATTTATTTATTTAATATAATTATTGAGGGATATGACATGATAGAATTTATATAGTAGAAGGTAATTACCTCCTCATTGAAAATACCACCAACGCCAGACAAACCAAGGAGCACATGTGGCCTAATCTTCTTAACCTAAAGAACAATTGGTTTAAGAATTAAAGGATGGCTATAAAAGTGTGCATAATCTTTAAAATTAGCTTCAATAAAGTAAAGAGGGTTTAGTCCTTTTATATCAAAGTAATTATTTTCAATGTCATAAAGTAGATCATTGAGCCAAACGAATTTTCCTTGATGAATCCTATAACATTTACCACTTCAATTATACTAGCACCCTCAGTAAGCCCTTCTACATCTCTAGGATTTTTAGCAAACGGAGCTGCAGCTGGGTCTAGATTGTTCCTCTCAGTTGTGACTAGACCCTGCATAAAAAGATGGCATTGTTATCAAACTTAATCTAAACATTTAATGAAATAAACTGCACACCTACATACAAATATGAAATAGTCACATCAAAAAATTATTTATTGCACACTTAGTTATTTCTTCCCTCAAGCCAACAACATTAAATGCAAAAACAAATCAAGACAAAGAATATGATGAAAAAAATTTAAAACAGTGTTTAGATTACGCAAAATTCATTCAAAATCATAATTGAAAAGGACCTTTTATTATAGATATAAAAGTCAACACAATTATGTAACTAGAAGGACTAACAATGCAAGTAAAGGTCATCAAAGCATACATCTTTATCAATCAAATAGAATTGGCTTTTGGCAGCTAATTCACTGCACCCAGATATCTTTGCAACTGCTTGGATGGCCATTTTTAGAACCCCAAGTCCTGCACTATAATCCAGGCAAAAAAAGCTTGAGGCAGAAAGTAGCTACAATGCAGTGTGTAATAGAACATCAACAAAAGTAATGAACACCCAATATTATGTTCATCATAATCAGTTTTGCAAGTAAAGTACCTCCCAGCTCCAACCACAACTATCCTTTGGTTCACAAAATCAGTCAATGGTCGGCCTTGGGCTCTTACAGTTCCCAATATTCCAGCAAGTGCAACACCAGCAGTGCCCTATCAAACATGAAGTAAAATTCAAGTTTCAGTAGTTGCTTCATTAATGCAGTGTTAGATAACACATTCAACGTTTTCTGCAAACCAATATTTAATCTCACTTTCTCACCTGTATATCATCATTAAACATGCAAAACCTTTTCTGATATCTTTTCAGGGTTTCAAAAGCCCACTTCATTTGAAAATCCTCAAACTGATAACATTAACACAACAATCTAGTTACAAAATTGATAAAATCTAAATAGAACATTGGGAGTCAGTAATATGTGCTAGAATAAATACAAACCAACGCATATCAATGGGAAAAGGATAAAAAAATAAACAAGCATACCTGCACAATAGCCTTGGGCCATCGAGCATGAACAGCTTCCATAAATTCATCTACAATTGATAGATACTCTTCACCTTCCAGCCTTGGTTGTCGAAGTCCTAAATCTGCCACATTAAAATGTGAAAAAAGACAATTCCTTCTGATGTCAACTAACAAAAATTAGCATGCTAGCTTTTGGTATGGTCTTTGCATTTGAGAAAAAAAATTACAAATCAAGGAAAAAACAATCAAGAATACTTTAAGAAATCAATCAAAAGATTCTATATACTTCAGTTATTCAAATACAAAGGAACATGTCAGCATTTTGAACATGGTAGTCTTTTATTTGGCATTGATGTTATTATATTTTATTTTTGCTAATAGGTTCCTTTTGCATAAGAAAAGGTACAAATAGAATCTTGTCATAAATTATTGGGAATAATTTCTCAAAAGATCAAGAATGTCAAAGCAATTGAATAATCACACCAAAATATCATATTTTAAGTAGGGGTTCATATTATTCAAATGCCAAACTACATAAATCTAGGTTGCTAACAGCTGAAACTGGTAAGCATGGTGATAATTGTTATTTATACGTAAATTATACATTTAAATTACATAGTAATTATCTTATTTTTCCTCTTTTAACACTTCTTTTGCGATTGAAAATATAGAATTTAACTTATCTAAGCTATTATCCAATAAATGCTAAAATTAGTTGATTTACAATGTGTTTGTTGAATTTTCTTTGTAGGATTACACATTAAAGACTTGGAAGATGAATTGAGAATTTGGAGTAGTGCTCACATATGGGCTTAGCGCGCACATATGGGCTTAACGCATCACCAATGTAAAAAAAACTCAATTAAGCAAAGATTATAAAAAGGGGGAGCTCAAAGAAAAAAATTATTAGAAACCAAAGAGAAACCCAAGACACAAAGGAGAGAAAGAATCCACTTTACAGAAGTGAGCTTATGCCCCTTTTTCTATCATTGTTCTTCCATTCTCTTTCATCAATTGTTGTTCCCTATTGCTTATTGTAAGCCTCTCATGACAATGCAAGGCTAATCCACTCATTGTTGGAGGTTTAGCAACCAAACACTCTTGATGTAACAATTCTCACTATATATTTAATGTTATTTTCATATTATTATTCTTTTCTGAATCTATTATCATGTTTGTGGTCTGATAATCCATATGAATGTAATGTTATAAGGATTTATGCATTGGGAAATGTCTATACTCTGAGAACTAGGAAAGAATATCTAGACAATCCATATCTAGGGATAGAATGAAATTGTTTAGCCTTAAATATACATCTCTATTCTTAATGCAAATTATTTGATGTAGCTTGGTAAGCGGAATCGGGAGTGAAATTAGGTAATTTAGGCTCTTTCATATGAAGGATCATGGTTAGAGTAAATTAGAGGATGAAGATAATATGTAAAATAATATTAAATAGTGAGAAATCATTAACATTGCATCAAGAGTAGTTTTAATAGGCTAAACACCCAACATATCTCATAATCCTGCATCAACCTTCAAATTCAATCTCCAAATGTTTGTTTTCTTTTCTGGCTCTTAATCTATTTTGCTGTTTATTTTATTTTGAATTTATATTTACTCATATTGTCATCTTCAAATCCCCCAAAAAAACATTTTGTTAATTGCTTACAAATAGACATATACAAATTATGAGTATAATCAAAGTCCATGTGAACTCGACACTCGGTCTTACCGTTTTATTATTACTTGAACGAATTGGTACGCTAGCCAATTAGTCAACAGCATTTTCTTCAGTTTACAAAAACATAAGTCCATAGCAACAATTGAGTCAGTGGGGCTGGAAGGGAAAATGGCATCCCAAGGCTCAAAACATGAAAAATTGTAAACTTTTTGGTGATCTAATAATTGGTTCCTTTCCAATGCTGGAGGTAAAAGACAACTTAATTGGTCCCAGTCCTATGTCTATGGCAACTTCTTCTTTTGAAATTGTTTTAAATTTCCAAATAAGCTTTGCAATGAGCTTAAATCTATAGTAAGAAAGTTTAGTGGAGTACAACCTCTAAATTTACATAGCTAACCCAGCTTAGATGAGAAGATATGTGCAAGGTGAAAAGCAAGGGGGGTTAATTTTAAAGACTCTAAAGCTTCTATTGTAGTAATAGTAGCTAAGAAGGGAAAGAAGGTGATGATTGATGAATCTGAACCTTTCACTCGTTTGGCAATTTTAAAGCCTTGATGCCTATGATCTGAAACCATATTATTGTGCAGTTTATTAATCCTGGTCTTAGATATGGAAATTTAAAAGTCATTCCTGATTCTAATTGTTTATATATATATTTGGTCCTCCCATGAAATTTCCGGCTCCATAGTCCATCCTTGTTCCCAAATAAATTCATGAGACAAGTAACAGCTATAAATAAGAAAACAAAAGATCTAAAAGAACATAGTTTTACTTACAAAGGCGATCTTCAAGTAAATTTTGATTGTTGGTGCCAACATCCAGCATAACTGGAAGTATCTGCCAGTTGGAAATACAACACATGGTGAGTAAATAAGAGAGTCTTTATCAAGTTAGTAGTTAAACAGAAGAAATCTAATCAATGTATTATTCCACATTAATGATTTTAATGAAGCCAGAACATCATGAACAAATTTTCAAGTAATTTATAGAAGTCACATGTAACTACACATGATAAAATTACAAGCATTGATGAAATTGTATCTATCCTAGCATAAGTAATAACCAATAATCATGTCCATTGCTTCCCAAGCCTAGGCCACCAACAAAAGATCCCTAAGTAACTCCCACCAGATGTATGCCAGCAAACAATGAGACAAAAACAGCCAGAGATTGGGATGAAAAAATAGTTACACGGGGATAAAAAGAAGCATACTCTTTGTGGGTTGATACCAGCGGCAGCAACATACACATCAAGTTTTCCTATGGGGATTCCAATTCCCTGAACTCCAAGGTCACCTAAGCCAAGAATTCGACTTCCATCTGTTAAGACAATCATGTCTACCTGCAACAGAAGAATAAGATGATAACCAAAAATAATGAATGAACAACTGCAAGCCTATTTTATCACTTAATAAACCAAAACATACCAAAGTCATCGAATTTTAATAAGATGAAGATAAAAAAAAATAATAATAAACTAGGAGCTAATAAGCTTAAATGCTACATGAAGGAGCATTTTAAAAAATGCTACTAACTAATGAAATAAACTCCTTTACCAACAACTATATTTTGGTCAAACAAGCTTTAAGATCAAATAGGCAAGAAGCTAGCCTATTCTCCTTGTCAAACACACTCATGGTAATTGGTAACCATACTCAAAGATACAAGATCAATGTCATTGAAAAAAATCTATACAAACTTGAAAATCAGAATCAATTTTAATTATAAGAGATTCTCCCGTTCATTAAAAAGAAAGAAAAAAGCAAATAGCCCAACCTTCCCTAAATTTTCTTCATGTTTCACAAACCTCACCTCTTTTTAGAACCTACACTAACCTTCCTTAAGAGGAAATATTTGTGAAAATTTCAAAAGAAATTATGAGAATATTTATGTTGTAGAAAGTAAAATCAAAATCATTAATGACAAACTAAATAAAACAATTTTGGATAGATTAATCTGGATCCATACAAATTCTAATAAAGAAAACCATATTGCATTCTATAACTAATGGTTCCTTTCACAGGATAACAAATTTTGACATATACATATTGAGAGTTTTTTTGTATTATGTTACAATAGACAAGAATATCACAAATCCAAGTTCCAAGCCAACTGAAGATCTGTTTATTTATCACTCAAGGAGTGGAAATTTACTAAATTCAGTATTAGAATTAGAGAATTAAAATAACTGTTTCAATAGTTCAAATTGAATAAAACAGTGTAAGAATTAGAAGGGAAGAATATATGAAAAAATGACTATTTCCAATTTCAATAATGAACAAAAAGATGATACTGAATTCCAAAACTGATGCAATACCTCATGAGCTGGCCAGTTATAGATCATTGACATCATCTCTCCTTTATCTTTGGCACTAAAATACATTCCACGTGGACGCCTAAATAACCCTGAATAATTTTGACACACTAATCCAACTGTAGGAGTATATATTATTGGAGCAAACTCTTTAATATTATCAATAAGAACCTGGAAAAAAAATATATAACGACATTAACAGAAATTTGATCATATTCTTACATTAACAAGAAAATTTAGCTCAAAAACACAAAACAAGGAAACTTCATCGTCTAACTCACTCTGTAGTACAGAGTCTCATTCCTGTCATGCAGTCTATTTAAGATCCTCCATTTTGCCAGGGAAACAACTTTATCTGGTTGCCCCTGAGTATTATTCTCCAAAGATCGGAATGAATTCACTGGAAAAGAAAAAAAAATTATAGCAATCAAATATTATTAAGAATAAAATCACAAAGGGTAAAAAGCCTGAACTGAAACACAACACTAGTAAACTAGATAAAAATTGCCTTGTTTGGATAAACTTCTCAATAAGTACTTGTTTCATTTTTCCCTCTTATTTTCTTCTCCCATGAGTGCTTATGAAGAAATTTTCAGAAGATAGGCCAAATGACTACTAGTGAAATACCCCAACCAATGAATATCATAAAAAGTAGTTCTCAAACTTACTAAAGCGATCATATTGCTGCTCAAAGGATATAACACGAGGAGGTAAGAGGCCCCGAAGCCCCAATCTGTCCCTTTCAGTCAAAGGAAACCCAGTATCCTGCATTCCAAGAATTCAAAAACCAAAAAAAAAAAAAAAAAAGCATCAGAGGTTCAGGATCCAGAAGAAGACCATGAAGAAAGGTTTGAAGACAAATTTTTTTGTCAAGCATTCAACCAAGCTTTAATCACATGCCATGGAAAATATCAATACACCAAATAGAATCAGCTTCTACTATTATGTTTCCTCTTTTTAGTTTTAGTTTTTTTTTTTTGCTTAAATGAAAAGCAAAAAAAATTAGCTTCTATTTTCACATAATCATGATAAGTTCATTAATCAACACTCTAATCATCATCAACAACAAAATTTTGGCTTTCAAACACGCACCAGTAAATAAACTGTTAGAAGCTGTGTAGTTTCAGCTAAAAGATAAAACACTGGTAAAAAAAAAAAGAAAGCGAAGTTAAAAAGTTTTTGTGATGTGAGAAATAAACCTTGTTGAACCAGGGATCGTGGAGTATGTCGGCACCGCGCTTGTGAACAATGCACGGACCGGGAATCGCGGCTGAGAACCGCCGCGATCGGGCGAGGTTGGAGGCGGCGGCGTATCGCACGAGTTTCCACATCCTCTCTCTCTCTCTCTCTTCTCTCTGAGGAAAATTCAACACCACTGTGAGTGTGTGTTGTTACTAAGTTGAGCTTCTTAATTTTCTCGAGAAAAAATCAACTGTTTACTACTACTACTACTATGCTATGCTAGTGTCGTTTTCTTAGGTGGAAACCACATTTTCCCGAGAAAATTAAAAACTCTGGAAACCGTAATAATTCTTGAAGTCGAGGCACCGAGCATTTATAGTGGAAGGGAAAGAAGTAGTAGATCAGTTTAATGTCTCCCATCTGCTCGGATAGAAATTTTAGATATTTGTAGAATTAAAATAATTGTCATTTTTTAATGTTAGAAATTAAAATTAGCCTTCTACTACTTTTAAAGATTACTTTAATCTTATATAAAAATGTAAGTGAGTTAGATAAAAAAAATTAAGATCATTATATCAATAATAAAAGTGGAATATTTATTATTGTGAGATATGGATTTCTTTATTAAGAACTAAACAACTTTGTTTGTATGATTAATTTAATGTGTAAACTATGTTTTGATTTGGGGGTTGAAGGTCAATTTTGAAATGGAGCGGTCATCATGGGGCACATGCGGTCCTCTCATACCTACCTCGAAATGGAAAGGTTCATAGTGTGATTTAATTTACTAAATTCTCCTTCTCTTTTTATTTTTTTTATCAATAATTCATTTGGTCAAATTGAGTATTGATCGTGTCTTGGATTCAGTTAATCTTTTCTAATTTAAGTTTTTTTTTAACTTAGAAAAGAAATTTAGAAAAAGTATTTTTCAACGAAGAAGTCACGGTTGAACATTTTTTCCTCTAAAAGTGATACTTGTGAAATCCACTATGTTACTATGTCGACCTCTCTCTCTTTTCAACTTGCTCTTACACTATGTGTTGCACAGTGACTTTCAGGTTCCTTCTTGATAATCTTTCTCTCGTCTTGTGGCCAAAAGCAATGTTGTGCTCCACTTGTTCACCTTGTAATATTTCCTTTTTGTCTACTTTCTATAGATAGTGCATTATTTAATTTCTAAGCGATGAAGTTAAGAATATGCCATTTCCACATTAAATGACCCACAACAAACCTTTTTCTTGAACTTGTTAGTTGTTACCCAAAAACACATACAAATACAAGCAACCTACGAATAAACGTTAAAACTAAAAAGAAATGGTTATCGGAATACAATCGACATATAACCTTTTTACGTGCCGGTCAAAATTCGGTCAGAGAAAACCCTTTTTTATTTACATAATTAAGAGAATATATAACATTCTGTTATCATTAATATAGTATAACATGATTAATAGATAATTTTATTCCATAAATATGTGATTATAAGTTCAATATCTAACTCGTACTTATGAATAAACATGTGTTGAAATAAATTAATCCCTTAAATAAATTTCAATAGTTTAAACAAATTAATTCCTTAAATGAAATTCAGTAGTTCAATAAATTATAATCTTCAACTTTTGACTTAGGATGGTTGAAAAAAAAAAGAATTTGATTCCATATCAAAGGCAATGGATGGAGATCGCTTGATCCTTCAAAAAGTTGGAACCAAATTTGTAAGTTTCATTCTCTCATGACTTTCTGTTCATTCAATTAGTGAGCATCAATTATTCCAGTAATTAATAGATTAGCAACACTGCGTAAGTCTTTTCCTTGTATAGCATAATAGTACAAATATACAACCTGCATGCCTAATGAAATTTTCAGTTACATTAAAAAAGGAACCAGCCTGTTAACTCTAATTTATATTTGGGTCCCTTCTAGTTTCAAAGTTTCAAATTATGAAAAGACTTCTTCAAATTAATTTGCAGGACTTATATCCACAACCTGGCCGACTGGGCGAGTAATCTGCAATACGAAATCATTTAATATTATGTTTCAACAGTCAACATTTCATAAAATTCTTTATATGTTTCATTCGTTCTTAATTTTTTTTTATAACTTTTCACTTTCTCCCTCTATGTGTGAGATAAAATATATTTTTGTCCCTTAAATTAAACTTTGGTTTAAATCCCTTTTTTTACATAAATTTAGTGATAATGTAATAAGCATTTAGTCAAGTACAAATAAATGGTTAGGTTAGTTCAAGTGATAATATTTCAAGCCTCTTAATCAAGGAGATTAGGGTTCAAATCCTAATCCTTTATGAACTCAAAGGATTGACATGTGATATAAGACTCCATTATATCCATATAAGTAAAAATGATCTATTTTAATAAGAGAATCTATATTTGATTCTCATCATATAAAATTTTATTAGATCAACAACATTCACACGCTATAAACAAAATTAATTAATCTTTAACTCGATAAATTGAATGACACTCATTATCTCTGACTAAAAATAATCCTAACTCTTTATATAAAGAGAAAACCTAGTTAGGAGAACACAACCCACCTTTAAGTCTCTTCTAATCGGCTTTTTTACCAATCAGGGGCAATTTTGAATGGTAATTCCCATTTGGGGGCAAACATTTTAAAAATTACCAAATGGGGGTAAGTCGTAACAGGTGGGGGACTTTAAAAACAAAAGTCGTAAAATATGCCTCTACTTTTAAATGGTGCAATTTTTTTTTACAAAAGTCGTAGTGAATCTTACGACTTTATATTATTTTCAGTGAAGTCGTAAAATGTAAAACGACTTTGAAGTCGTATTTTCTTATCCGACTTATAATTTACATTTTTTATCCATTTTTTATTATGTTAAATGAAACATCATTCAAAAGTCGTGAACCTTTATACGAATTTAAAGTCGTACTCTTTGTTACGACTTTACACTATTCATGGCTGCCGGGATTTAAAATCAGATTGTTTTTATTTTATTTAATTTACTTATTTTTATTTCATTTAATTTAGTGTACTTGATATTTTTATTTAATTTTAGTTTGTTAATTTTTATTTTATTGTTTTAAAGTTATTGTTGTATATAGGTTAATTAACCCAAATGGTAGTTTATTTATTTAATTTATTTTTAGTTTTTTATTTAGTTTAGTTTTATTAATTTTTGTTTATTATTTAAATTATTGTTATATTTAAATGGGTTTATTAAGTAAGTTTTTAGTTTTTTTGATGTTTTTTATTTTGTTTGGTTTATTTTTGTTTATTATT
>CM023943.1:1215519-1262556 GCA_013407115.1 Glycine latifolia
AAAAAAATACTTTAATTATTAGATCAAAATTAATTGTTACAAAATTTATTATATAAACTTATATGTGTATTAAATATACATTAAACAATTTAATGTTATATGTATCAACATTAATTATTTTTTAGCATATTAATAACGCGAGGGTATTTCTGGAAAAGTATTGTGTACGCTGGGTGTATTAGATATTTGCATAGTGTATAAAGATCATCCCAAATTTAGCGGGAGATGCTATTAGGCCCAAACCCATTTGATGTTGACACCTACAAATGTGGAAAAGATCTTTTTATCCCTTCATCTTCTCCTTCACCTTCTTCCCACCCAACCCAACCCATCACCAACACACCAAAACCGCACGCACGCCACCACCTCTGTACCTCACCACAGTCACGCGACCCCTTCATCGGCCAAATCTAAATGCACCACCACCCCAACGTCCCTCCTGACTTTAGATTTGTAGGCGACTTACCCAGTCACCACCGTGTCCAAACACCATCTCACCACTGCAACTCCTTCCCTTGGTTTGTGTGCCACCATCAACTCTAGATCAAATGGAAACGTATTTCCGTTAAGGTGAAAAACATATATGCAACAAAAATACAATTTCATTATACATTATACAATAAAATCGTATTTTTGGCATATATAGTTTTTCATCCCGGCTTAATCCAATAGAAACACAACTCCATGGACAAATACACAACAGAATTATATTTTTGTTGTATTTTTTTTCCACCCCATTACATAAAGAAAACACAACTTCATTGTATAGTTGTATAATATAATCATGTTTATGTGAATAAGGGTATCTTCAGAAGGAAAAAAATAGATGTGAAACCCTTGGTAGGGGCCATTAGCACTGACAGGAGCCCGATAGCAACCCCCAATTTAGTGCTCCATGTTATTCATTTCTCCCAATTTGCTTGCTCTTCACAACCCCACCCGACACACACTTCAACTTTTATATTTTACTCCCACCTTCACACTTCTATTTTTCCAAGATTTCACGGAAATTAATTTCATAAAATATATGGTCATAAACACCCCTCATTTTGTTTCTACATTACATAAACTAATTTTTGTGAAAGGTATTTTAATTTAATTAAAAAACTAGCGGATGGTATGAGAGTAAAAGTAGACGTGTGAATAGCATGGGCCAACATCATTAGGTCAAATTCTCCAACATTTAGGTCATTGCATGTTATGCTGCTCTTTGACCCGCAAAGAAAAAGCATAAAGAAAAATAGGGGTTAAATTTTGCAAAATTTCATGCTCTCATAATCTAATTTATGAAAGTTGAAAATTTTGCAATGTTCCAATATTTAAATTGAGGTTATTTTTTTATGTAATATTAATTTAATTTTTGAAAATTATTAACCAATAAAAACCATAGTAGATATATATTATTCGGCAAAATAGTGTGATGAGTTTTCCGGAATTTTCCCTAACCCAATAAATATTTTACTTCCCTTTTGTTCTATGTTTTAGGTAAGCAGTTCTATTCTTTTACTTCAAGAAATAATTATTAATGTATTCTCTCAAAATTAATAAGTTTACAAATATATACAACTCAGGACCAACCTAACACAATAATAAAATTGTGTCTTAATTGTTTCTTAATGATATTTGTTCTTGATGGATTCAACACAATTACAATTCTACAAACTTGTTTATGAAAAGTTACCCAACTCCACCACGATATATTTTCAACTTTTGGAAGAGTATGATGAAAGAGTTCTTTTGTAGCCAACAAATGGATCAAGTTACGTGTGGCATGTGCTCGATCTCGCTCTTGCCTCGCAGTAGCAGATCTTGCTAATCATTGTGCGTGGCCTTCCCTTGGATCAATTGCCCCCATGCATGCACGTGTACCTCTTATTTAATTAATTATCTGTTGTTTTTTAAGTGGATTAATTATCTGTTGGTAGTAAATGTTGTAATGACGACAATTACATGATAATAGACTAATAGTCATATATTAAATTCAGAAGTAAAGAAGAATATTGTGGGATGATTATTTCTAGTTGTAATTAATTAGTGATTCGTTATTTATTCTAATTACTTCGTTTGTAGAAATACACGAAGTAATAATGAACACATTACAAATGGGACATTATTGCTTTTTATTTGGTTGAAAAACAAGACCAAGATAAGCCAACCAATGAAACCGGAACATGATTCATGGCACAAGCACTACTCAATAATTTTGGTACAAAGAATGAGTGTCATTATGTTCCATACCCATCTGTCTATAATGAGTGTATATTCTAAATACCAATTAACACATTACGAACATATATGGCAACACAAAGATATTTTCATACCTTCCTCACACAATGCTTGTCTGTGGTTAAGCAAATGTACATTGCATGTTTAGAATTCAATTAATACCCGCCAAATTAATGGAATCGGATCATATTCATGTGGAAAAGATGTTTGGCTCGCGGACAAATTCTCCACCTGCATATCTTTTCACTTTGTAACATGCAGTCATTCGTGCAGAGAAGTCATAAAGTTGATTGGGTAAGTAAGCGGGAAGGTGAAGAAGAAAAAATCATGGTTTCAAACTTTTCCTTTTAAAAAAATTTAATAAATAATTAACAATTAATATTAACTTTAAAAAAAAATTTAACTTCTATTCCCTAAGGATACCACCTTTGATATACTATTACATATGAAATGGGGTTAAGCATCAACACTTTAATTTGAATACAGTTAAGTATACATTTTTCTTAGTCTCCGTTAAAATGAAAGTTTAATATAACTTTTTAAAAGACTTTTATAAAATATGTTGACACTTCACAATATCAGAGGATTCTAGAAAAGTTATGTTTGTGATTTTTTTATATATATTCAATTTTTAAAAGGTTAATGGTCATATTATTAGTTAATGGAGAAATTTTGATAATGGAGATAAAAAAAATAAAACTTTTCAAATATAAAAAAATAAAAGTGAAGAAAAATTGTATAGAAGATAAAAAAATAATAGTCGAATATATCTCAAGGATTATAAACATAGTTTAATCTTATAAAAATGTCTAATACATATTATGCTTGATAAAAGTAATTGAAAAATTAATGGAAAAACTAATTGAAAACTAAAAAGTAAGCTGAGAGCTAAATTGCAATCTATTAATAGCTCAAAAATTAATATTCTAACTTTTACTTAAAAAATTTAAAAATTATTATAGATCTCTCCACAATATTGTTATATAGAATAGGCAAACATAACCTAGAAACATCTACTCCTAACTAGAACATCCTTCACCACTTATAAATATAGTTCGCAAAGCTTCACAATTGCTGTAAGCATTCACATGGCGACTATCATTATAAACAACTACTTGCTTTGTAGTACTTTCCTCCACAAATACAAATTATAGTTTTTCAATAATTGTATTTTTTTTTCAAATTCTATATTTGATCGTTTATTTTATTTTCTTGGTTCACTTTCATCTTTTATCTTTTAAAAAAATAATTTGATTTTTTTATTCGGTTTAATCATTTATTTTTTTTAAGTTTATGTTATTCAATTATTATTTTTTTCAATTCAATCCTTCAGTCATTGATCATTTAAAAATGAAATTTTTAGTTAAAAATGAAATAGAAGGGAAGGGGATAAAACTGAATAAAAAAATTTATTTTTAAATTATTAATGACGTCAATTTAAAATAAATTAAACTAAAAAAATAAAATAAAAGACTAAATTGAATTTTTTAAAGGATACAAAACCAAACTGGAAAAAAGAAGAAGATAAAAGAATAAATAGATGATTTAGTTTTCTTTTCAGAATGACAGACTTTGTATATCTCCAAATACTAACTCATTCTAACGATCTCTTTAAATATAAAACTTTTTACATTAAATATATCCTTTAGTTTTAACTACAATTTACTATTTGCAAAATTTTATCTTTTTCATATATTTCATCTATTAATCTTTCATTTGTTTTATATGCTAACTCCTCTAAATATTACAAGTTTTTTAGTTAATGACTAAATTTCCAAAAATATCAGTTGAAATATTATATTGAGAAAAATATTATTATTCAAATAAAAGTTTCCAAAATACATTTCCCATTCCCATTGTGGTAGATTATTCATAATGCTATATAATTAATTATTGATATACTTCAAGGCTTAGAGCATCTCTAACGTTGATTTCTTTCTGGGTGCTTAGAAACCATTCCTTAAATTTTTTTGTCACTAGAGCAAACTCACGTGGCAGGGTGCATTCCTTCCCTCTTCAAAATGGTTTCTTATATAAGAAACCTTAACATTAAAAAATTAATTTCTTTACAGCAAACAAAGGATCTCCATGAAGAGATGAAAGGAAAAAAATTAGGAAAGGAGAAAATCAATGGTTGTAGATGATGGACGCCAGGAGTTGGAGATGGTGGCTCCAGTCACTCGGAGCAGCATCGGTTGTTGCAGTGGCAAGGAGCTTGGACAATATGGAGATGCGTGAAGAGAGAAAAGTTTTTGGAGAGAGAGAGAGGGGCTTGGATGAGAAAAGAGAGAAACAAGAGAAAAGAAAGAAAAGAGAAAGAAGAGATAAAAGACAGTGGAAGGGTCTGGAAATGTACCTTGTGGGTTAAAATAATGGGTAGGGAGCAAATGTACGTTGTGAGAAAAGAAATGTAAGTTGGAAAATAATGAAAAAAAAGCATAAAGAGTAAATGGAAAATAAACGTTGTGGGTTAAAATATTACCGTTGAAGGCTGAAGTTAAAAAAATATAGTCGTTGAGAGCATAAGTAACCGTTGGAGAATGTTTATAAATTTGGGTGATTTTGTTGAACATTTGTACACAAAATCCACACTTGTAATTTTATTTTGTTCTTATCAATTGTCAATCGTTTTGTTCTTATCATTTCTCAATCTTTTCTATTTTCTCTAAAATGGATCTTAATCAGTTCAATTATCAAAGTGTTTACAATTATTTGCAAAATCAATCACCCCTTACTAGTGAAAATTCTCAAAATCTATCACATCCACCACAATATGTTATGTATCTTCAACCACCTTCTACCAGTGAAAATCCTCAAAATCCACCTCAGTATGTTATGTATCCATCATCCCAACACATGTAGTATATGCATCCTCCATCCAATGTAGAGTCACCTACCGGTGGTAGTTCTCAAAATCCATAATTTTGTAGTCAACCATCACCCTTCACCAACCCAAACACGTGTTATAGGCCTTCTTTATCCAATATTTCACCCCCTATCAATGAAGTTGAATCAACAATCGGTGTAGACAATATTCAACTAGATGAGGGCGACTACAATGGTAGTGGAAAAAAAAACTCGTACAACATTCTTAGTGGCAGAAAATGTGATTCTCGTCCGATCGTGGCTCAATGTGTCAAAGGATTCCATAATAGGTGTTGACCAAACATCAAAGCAACGGCAAGGATTAAAAATGCGTATAACAATGACAACGTGCATGAAAGCGAGTTATTTTGTGAAAGAAGCTCGACTCAATTGAAATCTAGATGGAACATGGTCCACCCTGCAGTTCAAAAGTTTAATGGGTGCTACAAACAACCAGATAAACATAGGGGAAGTGAAAGTTCAAAGAAGGATTGTATGACTAATGCTCATTTGATTTACTCGCAGGATACAGGTAAAAAATTTGAAATTGAGCATGCTTGGTTGTTGTTGAAAGATCAACCAAAATTCGATACAGAATTTATGTCAAATTGTTCAAAAAGAACAAAGGTTTATACTGGTGGAAATTATTCGTCGTCTTCTAACACAGACACACCCATTGAAGTCGAAGAATATGATACACCATTGTCAATGTCTCGCCTAATTTGACAAAAAGTAGCAAAAAGAAATAGCAAAGGAAAAAAAGCTTCTAACACTATCGATTTATCTGGCATACAAAGTGTAATGAATGAGAAGAATGCAAACACATTAAAACTTATTCAGTTAAAAGAGACACGAGAAAGACGTATGCAAGAACAAAAAATATGTATGAAGTATGAAATCCTCATGAAGGATATATCCAACATGTCGAAACAACAACGTCAAGACCACAAAAAGTATTGTGACCATATTAGGAAAAAACTGTTCAATTAAAAGTTTAGTTCTTATGTTTTTTATTTATTTCGATGTTGTTGTGTTTAATTATCTATTATTATGTAAAATTTTATTTTATATTATTACGCATTTCGTTTCAATGTTATGTCATTTTATTATTTTTAATTTACATTTCATTTTTCTTCAATTATTCATATTTTTCATTTGTATTTATAAAAACAGAAAAATGTTAGGTTTTAATTAAAAAAATAAAAATGTCTAGATTTGTGTAAGTTTCTTGCGATTTCTTGTATTAGAATAAAATTTTGTGTGAGTTTCTTATAAGTAACATTACACTGTGAGAACCAAAAAAAATAAGACGGGATCACAAAAAGAGGATAAGAAACTCAACTAGCTGACTCAGTACCAACTAGATACCAGATGTGAAAAACCACGGGTTGTACTAAAGGTGCCACACACTTGGTGACAAACAAAACCTCATAACATTTTTGGCCCTATTCTGCAGTGTTTGTAAATGTCCTCCATCATGATTCTTTTTTGTTTGTTAGCCAAAATCTCATTTGGTTATGTGAGACTTCCCTGACAACTATATCTTCATCCACCTAATGAATTATGCAATTTGTATTGTTAATAGTAGATTAAAAAGAGTAACATTTGTGAAGCTTTGTGCATTATTTTTACCAATTGAGCCTGAGCCTGAGCCTGTACATATTAACGACAAATGGAATCAATTGTGAATTTTTTTACTTTTCTAAAGGACCAGAAAGAGTGATATATAACCTTCTTTTTTTTTGTTAACATTCAAAAAGGAGGTTCATGTTTTCTTGTTTTGGGAGGCACCCCATATATATTTTGTTGGTACTGAAGAAAAAATATAGATGTCTTAATCTTGTTTCAAGGTTCAAGTTACACACTTTCTGAGCATTACATGTCTTAGATGTCTATTAGGAGATGATCATTGAATTCCATTTTATAATATTCGTATGAATAAGTTCAAATATTGTAGACTTGTATAGTTGTATTATATTTTAGCATAAGGTATTGATGGATGTGTTGTCTCAAATAGTTACATGTAGATGTATTAAATTTCACAACAACCATTTAAACTGATTTATTTTCACTAGAATTAATTAGTAGCCCTTTATTTATGCTTCAAATCTTAAAAACTGTAAAAGAGAGTGTTCCAAACAAGCTATCATTCATAAATCAGCAATGATGTGATATATGTTTCAGAACTAGCCAAAATTCAGTGTTAGGTGCTACCTCATAGTGAGTTGTAAATGCAACTTGAGCAATGCATTGAATTGTGTTGATATTAAAACTAGCTCAATGTATTGCTCATTCCCACCATCTCTAGCTAATGAATTATATTGTTCTAATTAGAACCTAAATTGTAAAGAGTTTAATGTACACTGATAAAATAAAATAATTTTATACTGTAATTCAATCATAAAATATTGTTTAAGTTGCTTTAAGATAATTATTTTAAAAATCAATTAACTTATCATATATGATAAGTTGTGATTGAATGATTATATAAAACTTTTTATACTATCAATGCATAACTCTTTCTCAATTGAAAAAGGCCCCTTATGTCAGAAAGGAACAAAGTGAAATGTTTGGGGACAAACGGTTGAGTGCACAATCTTAAGCATCAACCACAAGAAGAAGCACCTAGTCAAGGTTATTCCATTCCTGTGGGACATCAACTCCATGGCACATATTGAGTGTCTCCCTTTTTTCTATTTTTTATGAAATCTTCTAGATATTTATAGCAAAGAAATAAAATATCTTTGTGAATTAGCACATCTCACATAATTGTCAGAATAGTGGCACTTTTCATCTCAAATGTTATCTTGAACTATGAACCTTGTCATGTAAGGCAATTATTAGTTTCTACATAGCAAAAATGAAGTCAACTACGTAAGCGATAAGAGCTGATAAATAACTATATATGTTCCTTGTAACCTTAGAAAAAGACTAGGTTCTGAGAACAGTGTAACCAACCTGTTTGGAAAATGCTGGCAAAAATCAGTCATGCACAGGAAAAGAAAAATGAAAAAGACACTACAATACAACTTGCACAATGTACAAATTTTCTATTTTACCTTATAGTGGAATTCAGAATCTTTCTAGCCCATTCTAGTTCTACTTATATAGTGCATTAACAATTTTGACACTTGGTTTTATTATGAAAATTCATGCTAGTTTTAACACAGCAACATTAATCATCTTTAACATTTTCTACTTTGAGATTTTTATCAGAAAATCAAAATAATAATGTTCTATTAATTTACTTAAACAAAATTTTACATCTTGGTCTTTACTATTAAAATTCTCCAAAGTCTATAAAATCATCAACAGTTCGATAACTTGGTACATTTTCCCTTTTTATTTTTTATCTAGGACTAGTTTATGCTTCATGTTTCTGTTCTAATTTAAGTTCTTTCTAGGTAGCATGGGCACTAGGAGTGGGGCCCAAGTCATTGGCCAGAAGCAAATGGGTTCAGAGAAACAATGGGCTCTGTGCTTGGATGCCTAACCAGTGATGACTGAAAACAGTTTCAGTTATGTCTGTCAGTCTGTTATGCATGTCAGTTAAAACTATCACCCTTATTTTTATTAACTAAAAAGCTTTTTTTTTTGTCATGGATCAGAGACCACGTGTCTCTCAATCCACTGGGTTAGAGACTAATTCAGCTTTCAGTGCTTGACTGTTGCTGGCTCAAGGAAATTTTGCACGCGGTGACTTGTTTATGTCACTAAAAATGGTTTGTTTCCAAATTGAACCCACACTTCTCGAACTCCAATACAATGACTTTGGACCTACCTCAGTCACTCTTTAAAAGCACAATACACTTCATTGTGAGTGTATTTTAATCTTCTTTGTGTTCATTCATTGGTTCTCCCTAAACCAACCCTTTCTTTGCCCCTCTCCTTCCCTAAATCTTAATTAAACACCCCTCAAAGCCTCAACTAAAAAACAAAAAGCATGAAAAAACTCAATCTAATACTTAGTAAGTGCAAGAGCTTGTCAAGGCATCTAGGAAGATCTTCATCATTTAATAGCCTAAGGTCCAAGTTTGCTAAGGACGAGTTACGGGAAGGACATGGCATGCAAGAAGGTGAACATTGTGAAACTGTATTATTTGTTGGCAGCACAAGGAAACGGTATGTGATAAGCTCCAAGTATCTGAATCATCCTCTTCTGAAAGCTCTCATCAACAAGTCAAAGCAAAAGGGCAGTGATGAAAGTATTTTGGTGGTGAACTGTGAGGTGGTTCTCTTTGATCATCTATTGTGGATGCTAGAAAATGCAGATCCTAAGTTTGGTTCTGACTCTTTGGAGGAATTGGCTGAACTCTATGTGTTTTAACTTTTAAGAGTTTTCAAAGTGCTAATTGCATGCAGAAGCCTAATGTATGAAAATATATATGTTGGGTTGTGCTTGCCTTTTGCAGAATGTTATTGTTGAGAGTCATTTTTGTTTCCTTTGTTCTATCTTCATCTCTATGATGCATTAAACGGTTCTGTAATTGCATTGCTGCTTTCTGTTCTAACTCATTTGGTTTTCAAGAGCCATATGATTTATTAATGCCATGAAATATTGGTTTAGGTGCATTGCTCTAAGGGTGAGAGTAACATCATAACACTGAGAATAAACCATAGGACGATTTTGTATGATCTATAGTATGGGGGCAGCTAAGAACATTTTGTCGAAGGGCAAAATACAAAGATAAAAAATATTTTTAGAATTAGTATATCAAACTTAATCAATAATTACGTTTTATTTTTTTAGCAAATGTAAATTCATATCAGTTAAAACTGTAAAACCAGTCAATAATAGAACTCCATTTAGTCTCTTTCGTTAATTGTAAATTATTGATTCTAATTATAAAAAAAAACATTTGCATCTTTCTTGAATCTTGATGGAAACAAATTTAGACTCAATTCAATTCAGCTACGTATCTTTTTGTTTGGTGATTCTTTATCATAGAGAGAACATTGGGTTAACAAAATGAAAGGTACCAATACATGACTCAGTTTCAGTATTTGTAGTATTTTTTCCTAACTATTTAGCATGCAAGTCACCTGTGAAGCAACCCACAAGTTACGTCTTTAAAGAGGCTTATTCCCAAGTTGAAAAAAAAATGCTTAGGTAATTGCACGAAACATAGTATAATGATACAATCGTTTCAAAAATATAACCAGAAAATTGCTTATATAGTCAATCAATTAGCATACATTTTTTTTAATTTAATGCAAAGATTTGCTCAAAATTGTACTACAACGCACAAGTTGCTTGACATCTCAGTCTATCCTCAATTTTTCATGGCTTCATATGATTCATTTATCCGTCGCATTAATTCACTCATTGGCAGTGATATGGTCTCATCTTCTTCTAAACTTTTTGGATGATTTTCCTTCCTTGAGACCCAAGTACTTGTCTATATCCTCCCCATCATAATCTTCTTCGCCCCTCCGTTTCTTCTTCCCTCCAGTCTCCTTCATTTTCTATAGGAGCAAATGTACAAACACTTGAGTACTTTCTAGTATAATATTTAAAGCACATAAACATTGGCTGATGTCAAATCCTTTATCATATTTAATTCTAGGAATATAATCACATCACATAGTCTTTACATACTCATACAAAACACTTTCTACCACATAATTGGTTGGTTGCTCTCAGAAACTAAATAATACCCTAAAACTGTAACCAATGAAAACCAAATTCAACTGGGGCAAGCAAATAAAGGTACATCACAACAACTTCCAACAAAACCCCTTACCTTCATTTTTTGTTCTTTTTTATTAAAAGAAATAGACAGAAGAAAATACTGTAAAATTTAACTAAGCTCAATATAAAATTTTACCATGATGGCTAATCTTTTGGCCTCACCAACACGCTCTTTCAAAAGCAGAACTTCCTCTTTTTGTGCAGGATACTCTGGTAGCTTTTTGCCTGAAGTATAATTGCATTTGTTATTCATTAAGAAACTTTTGTTCCACAAAATGTCAAAGCAAAGACAGCATATACTACTCACCTATAAGCTTCTCTATTTGCATGTACCACTCCACTTCATACTGATTAATAAGGGAAATGGCAACCCCGGAGCGCCCTGCACGAGCAGTCCTTCCCACGCGATGTATATAATCCTGTAGCTCACAAGATCAGGAATCCAGCTAATATAAAAAATGAAAAAAAAATCCTAAAATGTTTATCTCTTTCCATGATTCCAGGTCTTGTGTTAATTAAGATGTGTCATGTGTCATTAATGTATTACAATGAAAACACATTCCTACAATACACACGGCTAACTGTGAACTTTTTATTAATTATAATAGAGCATGTCAATAGAAGTATAAAAGAAATACATAGGACATCTTACTTTGGAGTTTGTGGGAATGTCATAGTTAATCACCATATCTACAGTCGGAATATCCAGTCCTCTACTAGCTACATCGGTACAAAGGAGAATATTGCATTCCCCAGATTTGAACTTATTCAAGGCTCCAAGTCTCTTTGACTGTCAACAGATTTTTACAGTAAAAATTAGTGTGCTTCATTAGCACACCTGTAAATAATGAAAAGAAGACAAAGACGGTTCCTTCTTCCAACCCACCACCCCCTCCCATAGCAAGGGAAGAAGAAAACATGGGAACAAATTACGAATTTACAATTATAATACAAGATCTTTAGTACAATTACCTGGCTCATATGACCATTAATTGGGATGGCCTTTAGACCAAGATTCCTAAGGATCAAAGCTAGAAGCCGAGTTGCATCACAAGTGCGAGTGAACACCATTGATGTACTTCCAGCTATTTCAGTGAGAATGTATACAAGGTAGCAATCCTATGAGAGAAATGCATAATTAATGAACACAATCATCACAAGCATAAAAGATAATAGGCACGACTTATGAAAACTAAAATGTATGAATTTATATTAATTTCATTCCAAATAGGCAATATATTATAAGTGTTTCATACAAACATTGTGCTCTATAACATCAAGTCTTATTTTGTATTTGACTAAATAAAATACTTTTACTTTGCTAAACCAACAGCATGGCAAAGAATTCATTTACAGTTGAAGTTTATCCTACCTAACCATGATTATGTGTCACCAGGTATGTAGCAAGCAGCAAATACTTTTTAAAGGAAAACAATGACAATATATGAGATTTGTTCATGAAATTCTTCTGTAGTATAACTTTGACACTTATCAAGTAAATAAAATACTTTTACTTTGCTAAACCGACAGCATGGCAAAGAATTCATTTACAGTTGAAGTTTATCCTACCTAACCATGATTATGTGTCACCAGGTATGTAGCAAGTAGCAAATACTTTTTAAAGGAAAACAATGACAATATATGAGATTTGTTCATGAAATTCTTCTGTAGTATATCTTTGACACTTATCAAGTAAATAAAATACTTTTACTTTGCTAAACCGACAGCATGGCAAAGAATTCATTTACAGTTGAAGTTTATCCTACCTAACCATGATTATGTGTCACCAGGTATGTAGCAAGCAGCAAATACTTTTTAAAGGAAAACGATGACAATATATGAGATTTGTTCATGAAATCTTCTGTAGTATATCTTTGACACTTATCAAGTATAACTTATTTTAGGGCAACAAATAAAAATAGAGACTCTTTGTTTGAACTAGGCATCAATGCTTGTAAAAAAAGGGGGGAATATAAGTGGTTAGCAGTCTTTACACAGTTTCCATTGGGCCATTTAGCCATGACATGAGTAGTAAGAAATTCAATATACAATTGACAGCCATTTCTTTATTTAAAGAAAAACATTTGGCTGAACAAGGGAGAAGAAAAACCTTGTTTTCGGCAGGAATAAAGCAATACTGCTGCTTCAATGTGTCAACAGTGGAATACTTAGATGATGCTTCAATCTAAATTGAATAAAACAAATGGTGAGTAGCATCAGAACAGAAGAATTTATATATAAATAATAATACTCCCCTCTCTTGAAATATGCTTAAAGTATATTTCCTTCACTTCTAATTTTAAAATTACACACCCCTCCATTAAGAGATGAAATGTGATGTGCTTTAGTCCATTACTCCATTTTACAGTAAAAGAACCTCAAAGCAATGGTGAGCAACTATGAATGGGCCTCTCAAGGACATTTGTCCTTTTTGTGAGACTTCCTGTGTCAGCTAAAACTAATTTTGAACACCCTATTGTTGATTTTAAGACCCTAAAACATGAAAAGAAGTTTCCTTACTATCAACTTTGGTTTAAAACTAGCCATCACTAATACTAAAAATAGAAGAGAGAAATTTGTGCTTAGGAAGCTTGTTTATGTTAAAATGAACTGAAGTGAAAGATGTTAATTTCTCAAGGGGTGGGTGTTAAATTTTTTAAAATAGAGGACAGGGCAAGGTAATTTAAGCATCTCTCATGAAAGTGGAGTGTAATTTACCCAATAAACATATTTGTAACTATTACACACGTACCTTCACAGGATTCCTTAAACAAACCCTTTGCAGCTTCTGGACCTGCAACAGCGAGAGTGCAACTGATCTATTAGAAACATAAATTTAAAAATACATGTCAACAATCAAGCAGCTGCAGCATATAAGTGGCCCATAAAAAATATTTTGTTCAATTTCATTTGCATCATAACATCCTTATTGAAGCAAATGAATGTTAACATAACAAAAACATAATAGATTCGGCCTAAAATAACATGATTGAATGCTTCTGATAACCTATCAAAAAATCATATACCAACAACCAGCATTTATGTTAAATTCCAATAAGCTTCCTCCAATAAACTGCATCTAATAGGGCTTCATATCTCAGAATACGTAAAGAAAAAAGTGTTAGTTTGCATGTTAAGATACCATATTTGGACAATACCAAGGGATAAAAAGGCAAAAATCATGAACAAAATATATTTTCTGAGTGAGCAGTAATTAACTACCTTCTTAGTCATTGTAGCAGAAAACAGAAATGTCCTCCGCTCACGAGGAATCATTTGTAAAATCTCATTAAGTGATTCCTCAAAGTCCTCATTCAACAACCTATCTGCCTCATCTAAGACCTGCTCAAAATACAGAGTAATCAGGTTAGTCCAAGTTAGTATATGCATGGCCTGGAAATGAGAACAAGAATATGATTATTATGATATGCACAATTATGATATGCACAATGTAGACAACAAAACGGATTACTTATATTTCCTTTTGTAAAATCCACTAACATGTCCAACCATCCATAACTGCAAAATAGAATGCATGGCATCCTACATCTAAATGACATGTAAATCAGCAACTGACTTGCTTTAAACATAACTGTGTAATCATTTAAGATATACCTAAACCAATGCAAAAACCTACATGTTTCAACAATAAATAAACTTGTATCGACTTAAAAAACCATAGTCAAGTCATCAAAATCAATCCCACAGTTCAGTTACATGACTGACAGATTCAACATGTAACTCATGTGATGGAGCAGTTGAAACAAATGGTTACCTCCATTTTGAATGTGGCTACTCCAAGCAAGTTTTACAGCAGGCTACAAACACAGTTTGATTTTAATCTGGATACTACAGGTTTTAATATTTGGAAACAGGTTTTTGAAAGGGCAAAGAGAAGAAAATCCATTATTGTCAAGGTGAGGGGCAGCAGTTTTTTTTTTTTTTCTTGTCTTTATTGCATGTAGAAGAATAGACCAGAAACCTGTAGCTTTCAGGTGATAAATAGGCAGACATATGAAGGGGATAACCTAAGGATAGATAGGAATAGAGGTACTAAAGTTGAATAGGTTTTCTTTGTTTTGTGGTCTCTTGATTGTTGGTCTAAATAGAGGGTATGCCCTCTTTTTCTTGTACATATTTTGAGATTGGAAATATATAATTTCAATTTCCTTAAAAAAAAAGTATTTATATTTTATAACCATCAAAAGCATTCACCTATATACATCATGGAAAAAAATGAAGCTAAGAATAAGGCATTCGCCTTTCACCAAATATATGATTATTCAAATCTTCTTATGACGCAGAAAGTAATATCAATAATTCAATATAAATATATATATATATATATATAATATAAATGTAAAAATCATACCAAGTATTTTAATCTACTAAGAGAAAATCCTTTGGTGTGTTTGAGGTGATCTATAACTCGTCCAGGAGTCCCAACCTGCAAGGGAATGAATTCAACGTAAATAAATAATAAAGAAAATACAGGACAGCAAAATGAAAAGATAAAAAAAATAGTGGGAAATTAAAGGCAGCACTAAATTA
Source organism: Glycine latifolia (assembly GCA_013407115.1). NCBI lineage: Eukaryota > Viridiplantae > Streptophyta > Magnoliopsida > Fabales > Fabaceae > Glycine > Glycine latifolia. The sequence continues at coordinate 1,230,854 of CM023943.1, forward strand.
AAAGCACAATATCAATCTTGTGCAAGCAGATTGTGCATAAGTTCAGCTTTCTCTTGTCAATAGAATAATCGTTGTTTGCATCATTCAAGTGCAATGTTTCAACCCATAAACAGCCTCCCCCAGCCACTGTAATGCTTTTTAACACTGAAAGCAATTATTAAATCTATTCTTCCTCATGATAAGAAGCAAGTTGAATTCCAAGACATTCACAAAAACAGTGCAAGTAAAGACATAGGGACTCAAACAAAGATACAGGTGTTAAGAGGTACACAAACTTCAAATTTAAGTCTTTGAGGGATGAAAATGCCAAAGTGTAACCAGATATCATTCAACAATTAAATCGGGGGGGATAAATATCAAGTTACTGGTCTATTTATCAAGGTCAAGCAAATATTGGATCATGAAAAATTAACTTAAAGTGAGGCAAAAAATCAATGGAAGTCATATTATTCAATGAAAAATGAAGCATGATCCGAGAAAGATTTAAAACTATTGTGGGTTCCTGTAATTACATATCTAACTATCACTAGTGTTGTTTGAGCTTTGCCAATTAAATGAGCTTTCACCCTTCCGGCCATATAAGCAAGGGTGAAATCATATTTAGAATTTGGGTGCAAATATGGCCAGAAACAAAACAAAAAAAGAGGAAACAAAAGCAAAAAGAAAGACAAATCAGTGCCAAGACACATTGAACCAGAATTTGGAATTCCAAATAAGTTTGATCAATGCTCATTGTAGAATATTATAGTCCAAGGAAACTCTTCTATATATAGATAGTAAACCTCTAGAGGTGAAATATCAACGAAATCATTAAAGAAGTGAACCAACCATAACATCATAGACTTAAAACCTTGACCACACCTTCGCTTTTAAAAAATAAGGAAGACAATTAATGGATGAAGTAAAAAGCTAAAAGATTGGCTTAAACATACTTGGACCCTATAACAGGACAATTCTCTAAAAACTTTCCCAATTAAGAAATATTTAAGTTTTCAGAACATACAAAACATGGTATTTGATCAATCATTTCCCTTTGGGTAGATAAGAGTTAAATTTTAGCAAGGACCATAAATATAATCAGCAAGTGAAAGTTAAAGGAACCATGCTAAACAGCTTAACAATAATATTTGAAAGCAGACATGCAAAAAACAACAGAAGGAAAAACCAACAATAGGAATTTATTCCAGCAATATAATGATTAAATCTTTTTATGCTAATACTCTAACATCATTAGAATCGGATAGCTTATCAACTACAAAACATAATATGTATCCGTCCTGGTATATTTGTATCCAAGGTAGTGATTTAAGAAAATAAGAACAAAATCAATCATATCTCTGTGCAAGAGAAATCATATAATTAATACAATGCTCATAAAAATTCTGACAAAAATATGAGTTAGATAAGCCAGTAAATGATTTAGAAAATAACAAATAACAAAAAAAGAGTGCATTTCTTTAGTGAAACATTGGTGATATATTTTACACACATACTCAAGATTAAATTTTGGATCTCACTGAACTATCAAGTATTACCTAACACTCTAAGTACAAAAAATAAATGAAACCCAAACATGTTCACAGCAATAGTAACACTTACAATAATATGAGGCTGCTTTGCTATCTTGATGGATTGTTGTACAATGTCAATTCCTCCAACAAGCTAGAGAAAAAGGATAAGATGCCAATTAAACAGATTGTTTAATATGCATGTAATAAACAGAACATTAACATAGTGCCTAACAACCATATAAAGCTAAGTATATGTTGGAAAGAGTCTCAAGGGGAGAAAAATAGATTGAAACTCACCACGGCACACTTGACACCAATTTCAGAACCTAGAGCTTCAAACTGTTCCGCAATTTGAATAGCAAGTTCTCTAAATCATTAAATAGGTGAAAAACAGAAGAAATAAACTTGTTAAATATCAGTCAGAACAATTACAATCAATAAAATTTGAATTATATGAAAATCAAACCTTGTGGGAGACAACACACAGGCAAAGAAATCTTTTGGGCGTGGTGCTTCTAATAGGGCATGCAATATGGGAAGAGCAAAAGCTCCAGTCTTACCAGAACCAGTTTGGGCAAGTCCTATCACATCTTTTCCTGAAAAACACAACCACGAAGGATAATCAGCAATTTGATAGGGTTTCACCTTCACCATCATTAATAATAAGCCACCTTCAGAACTAAAGATAGGGGGGAAATATAGAAGTTGGAATGGAACACTATAAAAGCTATAATATTGATATACATAGTTTCATGTTCAAAATCCATATATCATCAGGATCATACAACAAACATTATCATTTTTTCTCTGTTCCTATTTTATAATCAGAATTAAAACAAAATATCAGATTGACTTACAAAACTCAATAAAATGCTCACCTTCCAATGCAAGAGGAATTGCTTCTGTCTGTATCTTTAATGGATTTTTCCAACCCAATTTTTCACAAGCTTCCACCAATGACTCGGATAAACCCAAATCCTTAAATGTTTTTATTTCTTCTTTCTCTTCCCCCATTCTTAGTTTCCACCCTGTAGATAAAAAACAAAATCACAACTAAATAATCATATCATCGAAAAGAGTCATTCCCCTTAATACAATACCAACATTAGAATTTGCATTTATTTTGAAGATAGAAGCAAGCATACCAGGATGGCATTTTTATATTTTTTTAAGGAAATATAAACAGATCTAACAAGGGCATCTACTGGTTTTCTCCACACATTCTCAAACCACTTTAAGGAAAGATTCTATCATATTTTGTACAATAGCTGTTACTCCAACTTTCTCCCTAATGCATTCATATGTAATCCTGGTATACCCACTAATCAAGCACAACATTCTCATCTCTATAATACTGAGTTTATTCTATTGTTAGCTTTTTATCACCCAACACTTAGTTCCATACAACATTGCAAGTCTTATAGTTGTATAATAAAGTTTTCCCTTAAGCTTTAGTAATACAATTTTGTCACAGAAACATTCTAGGCACTCCTTCATTTCATCCACCTCATTTCAATCCTATGGTTTGCATCCCCCTCTATTACTCTTTCATTGCATAATGAATAAATAAATAAATAAATAATAACAGAACATCATACTTGTTCTGGTTTCTGCTTGACCTATTGTATTGCTTGAACCAACACCATTTCAAAAAGTTCATGGAGAAGATTACTTAAGTTGATACTTAATTCATTAAACTCATCCATTAAGGCCCTAAAACAAACTATACTAGACCAAATATGAAAACCCTTGCTACAAATTTAAGCTTGTAATATGTAATGGGCAAAAAAAAACAATCCAACTCCACCCAAATTATACCATTGGTGAAAAAAAGGTACATGAAGCAGGGGATAGCTCTGGTTCACGGTTTAACTTAAATTCGAGGAAATTCACAGCACCAATGCTCACTTAAGACTTCAAAGTGTGACAAAAACCCATTAGATTAGTAGTGCCAGTTGAAGCACTTAATTTCATTTTAAGGGTATATAACCAAAGCAGAATTGATTGAAAAGGTTGCATCTTTATAATTTAAAGGTTAGCTTGATGAAAAATAACAGAGTAGCATTAATTCAAAACCAAAAACTTCGTAGTACGTGATGATCGTAATTGTGGCAAATTAGACATTAGCGTTTTCTTCTGGTTTGTTCATTTGATTTGAAGAAAAACGCATAAATTTTTGACATAAATGATAAGAGAAAGTGAGAAAGTGAGATAGATAGATACATACCCACCTCGTGTCGCCTTCAGCAAGCAAGGCACTTCGAATCTGGATGGATTCGACGAGCTCAAACGCAGAGGAGCCAGAAAATTTGGAGAATTAGGGTTTTACGATAACTGGGTTTAGGACTTTAGGCAAGTTGAAAATAAAAATATATAAGAATATTTTAATGAAAAATAATACCCAGAAAAAGAGATAAAAATAATATATATATATATATATATATATATATATATATAGGATTTGCAATGTAATAGGAAAAAATAATAATAAACATTAATGGAATATTTAAAATAAAAGGATATTTTTGTATTATTATTCTATTTTAATTTTGATAGCGAGGACGGGATTTTAGAAGTATTGATTAAAATATTTTTTAAAACTGATTAAAAATATTGAGCTTTAGGCCCTTTTTTCCATAAAAAAATTTGAAAATGAAGGTTAAATTTTAAAAGAAATGATTCATTATAAATTTAATTTTATGATAATAAAAAATGTAGGTGAAAGATTTTTTTTCATATTAATTTTTAAAGACTATAATTATTTATTATAAGAGTTTAATGAGTAAGATAAAATTATTAATATAATTATTTTTAATAAAATCGACCTAAGTATATGAATAAATTTTTAATTTATACTTTAGATTAAAAAAATTCAAATAATGATGCTATTTCGTATGAATAAAACTTGTGCGAATTGTACCAAAGGTATTTTTTTTACTGGATGCACGAAATGTAATATGTAAAGGCTGATGTTTTTTTTAAATGAAATTTAATTAATAAAGGTTGACAAAACAAACATTGTGATTTGCTTCAGTTAGTTTATTTTCACTAAAATAAATTGCAATACTTATCATTTTTCTTAAATATTTACGGCTTGTTTAGTAGTTAGAATATCTCACAAAAAATAAAATTTTCTAATAATATTTAGAGTAAGCAGATAGGACAAAGAATATTTAATTTAAGTCAACTTGAGATAGAGTTTTCAAGAGCCAAAAATTATATTAAAAAATATTTATAACTTTGATAAATTAGTAAAAACTTATATATGTGTGTTTTTCTCTTTTACTTTTGCTTGAAAATGAGTTATAATATGTTTTTAGATTTTATTTTCTGTTTACAAACAAAATTATTTTTATCATCATCTAACTTGGTCTAATCTCTAAGTATTTTAAGTCTTTTTACATTAAACTATAAACATATTTTTGTTTTAGAAAAAGTTTTTAAATTTCTAAAAACACATTTTAAGTCCTCTTTTTGTGTTATTTATTTCTACAATTTTAATAAATATATTCATGTTTTTGTTTTAGAAAAAGTTTTTAAATTTTTAAAAACACATTTCAAGTCCCCTTTTTTGTGTTATTTGTTTCTACAATTTTAGTAAATATACTCATTAATTTTAATTTTTAAGGATAAACCATATTTCATTAATTTTATTATGTCGATATATATTTGTTTTATCATTTAATGTATTTTACATGAACTTTTTTTTTGTGAACTGTATATTTACCGTTATAATTGGAATATACGAATATTCTTCTAAATATTGTGGTAGCGTTGAATAAATTAAAAGTCATTTTTATATGATAGTATATTTTAAGAATTTGTTTTTCTATCAGTTAGAAAATATTAAAAATATCTTCTGATATTTTTTAAATATATCTAATTATTTTAGATAATTCTCTTAATGAGAGTAGGGCTTAACATATAATATCGTGCTTTACATAGTTATCACTTGTTAAGGAGATAAATAATAAAGGTGGTGAATGGTGATCATGGTATTGAATTTTGTTTGTAATATTGTTTATCAAGAAAAAAATGTTTGTAATGCCTATCTATTGCGTAAATTATTTGTTTTTACCAAAATCTAGAAATTTTACGTGTGAGGTAGGCGTGACCAATATAGACTTCAAATTCTGCACATCGGATAAAGTGTAGACTTTGCTTAGAGGAGGAACCTATAAAATAAAGGAAAAACACTCCAACGCTCAAGTAAGTACATTAATTTATAAGAGAATAATTGAGTGTGAGAACTCAGTATAAGATATAAAGAATGAGTAACTTAAGTAATGCGCGTTCAAGTATTAAGTATAGAATGATTATGGGTTCATTTAGAAGTAAGAATTGAGTTCGTTAGAGAGAACATGTAAAATTGTATTTATAGCGTGGAGTATGAGCTTTGGGCTGTTGTTTATTAATTTGTCTTATTTATATTCTCTAATTTTATTATTTTCAATTAAATTTCTTTATTTATATTATTTTATTATCTTAAAAAAATAGTTAAGAATTCAGGTTGGGAGTACCAAATTCTTAATTAGGTTTTGAATTAAAAAATATATAATAAATTCAGGTCTTTCAACCCGAATTTAAACGATGAATAGTAAACATGTATCTTTTGATAAATAAAAACGTAACATTATATTTTGGTATATATATTTTTTTATGTTTTGATGAAAAACTAGTTAATTATGATTTCTTGAAAAAAAATGTTTTCTCTATCTTACTTATGTTACAAAACTTTTTTTAGGCTTTTCTATGAATTTTATAATAAATATTTTTTAAAAATGTCACATTGATTACTCGCCTTTTTAATTTATCTTTCAACCAATAAAATAGTACTGTAATTTGATAAAATTATTTAGTTTTATTTTTTTACAAATTCTCAATTGAGAAGAAATACTACTGTCCAAAGCTTTAAAGCTATATTACTCTTTGCTATGAAATGGATGAAACAATTATCTTTTCAAAAGGTAATTTTTTATAATATCAAAAAAGATAATTTTTGAAATGGATTATAAATCAGTAATGGATCAATTATACAACCAACCTAATTGTCAAATATCTTTTTTTTTTCCTCCTATTATCTTAAGTCTTTATTCATAATCATCAAATTAATCTTATATCTTCGAAAAATTAACATGATAATACTTCTCAATGATAAAGTTTATTTTATATATACAGAAAACTAACATGGCAACACATGCTTTAGCAAGATCATTTATAGAGAATCCTATAAGTCATATTATCTATTGTATCCCAACTTTTGTAAACCATATTGATGAAATGGAAATTGATTCTCTGTTATAAAAAATATAAAAAAAAACACTAGTGTTTTAAGTTGTCTGCATTATTGAACTTCAACCATTGCAAAATCAACATCTTTTGAGTTAACTTTTAAAAAAAATTTGACATTGTTATCTGACCGGTAGAGTCGTATTATGAATTTCACATTTTGATAAAATTGTAGCAAAATTATTTAGAAGTTAGAAATTTTAATTTAATTTATTCTAGTTCGTGTAGTTTAACCAATGACTTATTGGTTCAGTATTTTTGTCAGCTCAATCACTATTTCGAGTCTTAGAACATTTAATTGATATATTGAGCCACGTCAATCCACTCTACTATTATTGATTTTTTAATTGTTTAAATAAATACTGAATACAAGTAATTATTAATACAGAAAAAATTATGTACTAATAGTATAAAAAGGTTTATAACGTGATTCAATCACAATTTATTATATATAATAAATTTATTAATTTTAAAATAATTATCTTAAAATAATTTAAATGAAAATCTATAATTAAATAATAATATAAAATTATTTTATGAAATGATCAGTATATAAATATTAAATTCATATTAATAAAAAGTCATAATATTGGTTGTTCGGAGGAGGCACTTAACAATTGCAGGGGCAAAGGGGTCATGGTTCGAATCCCTCCGTTTTTTTTTAACTGGGGAATTTTATTAAGAAGAAATTAAAGACAAACGTACATCAGATTAAAGGTGAAGGTCCAATTAATGAGGGACCTCCTCAACCCAGAATTTATTTCCTATATCAAAAGCTAACTTAATTAGTTAAAATTCTCTTTGTATTCAAGTCATGATCACAACTCACAAGTGTTTTTAGAAATATTTTTATTAAAAATATAATTTTTTTTAATAGAAAAACTCTCTAACCTATCTCCCTATCTATTAATGAAGAAAAGAGAACTCCTGCTATCTGAGATGCAATCAACAATGATGCTCGAGAAATAATCTCTGCATGAGAACAAGTTATGGTTCGTGTGAAGCAAAACTCACTTGCCACTTTGATAGCTCATATAGAACATACGGCTAGCTTCAGCAATCTTTGGTTCCACATTCTTTAAAAATGATAAGAATCCTTTCACTAACATATCATACTAATAAGTTAATAAAAAAATAATTTTTATACTTTTAATGTAATAAATATATTAGTTTCCTTACGTTATTTTTAATATTGTAAAATAATAATTAAATGTATTTAATGATTCAGATACACACAAATTTAATGTATATTTTTTAAATATTAATTATTTAAATAAAATTTCTATACAATAATTTATTTTTTACATTTTTTTTGGGTGCGGATCGAAGCAATTTTTTTATATATATTTAATGTAATAAATATCTGAGCATAAAAGTGTAATAGATATATGAATGTCCTTAATAGTTTTTTCAATATTCAAAACAATTGCAGTCAAAAAATATATTCTAAAATAATTAAATGTATTTAATGCTTCAGAGACACACACATATTTAATATGTTTTTTTAAAAAAGTTATTTAAATAAATAGAAAAATATTTAAAAAAGTAATAGGAATTCAAATTTAATATATTTTATTAAAAATTAATTATTCAAATAAATTCAATACAAAAATAATTATTTCGTATACATTTAATGTAAAAAATATATTAATTTCATTAAGTTATTTAATATTTAAAATAATTTTTTTATATTTTAAAGCAATATATATATATATATATAAAATATTAATGTCCTTCATTTTTTAATATTTTAAAATAATTAAATATATTTAATGCTTCAGATTTCCATTTTTTCAATTACCTTTTCTGATTAAGGAGAATAATTTCTTTTATTTTAAATTTTAACATGACTTTATCATGATAGGAATTCAAATAGGTAAGGTGTAATAAAAAAATATTTAAAATTGATTTCCATAAAAATAATAATATTTGAATTTGTTAATGACAATTTCTTTAAGGCGTGTAAGTATTAATATCAAAGAAAGTTATACTCCAATATCTTAAAAAAGATACTTAAATTATACCATCGTCTTCTCTTTATTTTACTTTATTTACATCATCTTTTTTTTTATTTGAAATAGTACATTTTATTTTCTTAAAAAATTAATGTGTTTCATTTTTTTTTTAGAATAGAGCTTTGAATTCAATAAAAAAAAGACCAAAGGCCTTACATCATCAACTATGAGGTCCTGAATATATATGAGAAGGAACCTCCTTAAACCTGACCATATCCTGCATCACAAAAACTAATTTAGCTAACTCATGAGTTACTCTATTAGTTTATCTGTGTTTCGTTTTGGTCAAAGAACTTGTTAAGGTGTTTTTTATTACTGCAGAACTTGTTAAGTTTTTTTTTTTTTTACACAACTTATTAAGGTTAATTATCTCTTTTGTAAATTGAAATATTTATTAACAAATAATTTTGAATCTCTTACTATCAACTTTGATATATACCTAAGAAGAGTTACTAGTGAAATAAAAAGCAATGGTTAAAGTTATAAAACCAGAAGTATGAGTATTCAAAGTATTATTTAATTCCTTTCGAAAAATATTATTTAATTTACATAAATATTAAAAATCGATAATATATTCTTAATTAGACGGCATTGTCCTTAAAATTAAGTTGTGGAGGGAAGGAAAAAAAACCCTTTAAAAGGCTTATTTGTACTTCTTAACCACCGCTAACTTATTCTTTCACATTAAAATAGATTACTGTAATGCATATTTACCCTATTGAGTATGGTCTAAGTTTGGTCTAAATTATGCTACCAAATATTTTCATTTTGCATTATATAAAGTAAATGAGATTTTTTTTTAATTTTATTAAAAACTGGGCGGTTGTTCATTTTTTTTAAAAAAAATTATATAAGACTGTGCTTTTTATATTTTTTGTTTATTGGGATTTTGGTTTTTATTTTCTACTTTGAAGTATTCTTTTGTACAATATCGGACATATATAACTCGTTCATTTTGTCAGGGTGGAATGATGGTTTAGATCTCTAATTTGACTCCACACTCCAAAATTGGTTGAGGTTGAATCCACGAAGTTGATTTCAAATTTTATAATTAACTATTGACTACTGATGAATACTTGTAGACTTACGAATATTTGATTTGATTATAGTGAATTGATTAAAATTGGCATGTCCTTAAGTGAGACTTTTTATTTTTTTTATTTTATGTGTATTATACATTTAACATTTGTGTATGTAAATTATTTGGAGAGTTAGCTCTTCCACTCACCTTAGCTAAGATGGATTGATGTATTAACTTGATAGTTAACAATGGGTTTTGATTCTTCGTATATTTTTTCAATATTCTTTTCTGTATTTTTTGTATATTTAATTTAGGTTTTGGTTACTATTTTTGTAATTTTTATTCTTTATTTGTTTTAATTTTAGTTGCTAATTTTTTTTTTATTCATTACTCTTTATATTTCTTGAAACATTAATCCTTATAATTCTATTTATTAAGGCATGATGAGTAAAAATATAAATATGGATTCCCACAAGTAAATTATAAAAACTAAAATATAAATGGCTGATAAATATAAATAGAAAAGTTTTATTGGAACAATAAGTTTATAAAATGCCAATTTAAAGTAAAAATTAGAGGTAAGGATTGGTTTAACTATAAACAATCATGTAATCTGTGGATATATCCAAATTTGATTTCTAACTATCTCGATAATTTTCTTTCAAGTTTTAAAGAACTTCAAATTCATAAATATATATTTTTTGTATTAATAACTTAATAATTTAAAATGGACTAAATTTATGTAATATTATTTGAAAAACAAGTAAAAAAGGTAAACGCTAGAAACTTGATTTTAAAAAATTACATAGCCCATTAAAAGAGACAATAAAATTATGTGTGTGCACGAGTTAGATAGGATTAGATGCATGACATTTTTTCTATTATCCAATCAATTTTAATTAGTTTGGTTGACATCAAATTTAGTTTAGTTTTTAGTTTATGTAATTCAATTTGAACATATTCAAGTATGATGGAATTGAATCAAATCAGTTCATCGGAATTATTATTAAAATAATAAAATAAAAAATGATTTAAAAATAGGGAAGTGATTGTAATTGTATGCAATTTAATATATTTAATTCATAAACTAATTTTTAACTATTAGTCTAATATTTGTAAAAAAAATATTAGTCTAATATAAAACATGTATTTTTCCAAGTTAAAAATTATATCATGTGTTATATTATAATTATAGTAATAAGATGAGGAGCATTAAAATAAAAAGTTCAATAAAAAAACATTAAAATGAAAAAATACAATAAATTTGGGTTGGGCTAAAAATCTAAACTCCCCCTTATTATAAATATATAAAAAATCAAATATACTAAGTAATCAAATAGATCATATCTCATTGGATTTTTAAAATAGAAATTTTAATTTTCAATCTTATATGAACCAATGATTTCAACCAATCTAATTTTTTTGGTTTGCATAACTTTTAATTCACCTGTTATTCGATTGATCTAGATCCATGACTATTATTAAGTAAAATAAAATCTACAAAATTTTACTTGAATATACTATTATATTATATTAGAAATTAAAATCCTTATTAAGAGACAATAATTTTCAGTCTTTTTACTCCCAAATCAAAGATTATCAATTTACACCTTTTCCTTTTCATAAAAAAACATTTTACACATTATCTCACTAACTAATTTAATATGAGTTTAATAACTATACATTTTTTGATTTTTTTATACCGCTAAATATGTAATTTAATTCATATGTGTGTCACAAATTTTCAATTTGGTCCCTATATATAAAAACTTATTAAGGTAATATTTGGACAAACATTTCAACTAGCTTCTAATTTTCTTGTACTAATTGAAAAACTCATTTGATTGCTTGGTAATTCTTACATAAAATTCTTGTTTTGACAATTCAAGAGTATGATATGGTTTTTTACTAATAAATCGATACTCAAACTCATTTTATTATGACTTTTTTTCTCTATCTAAGCAACGAATTTCTAAATTTTCATAATATGTTTCAAAATGCTAGACTCTAGTTTTTTTTTTATATTTTCTTGCTATTTTATCCTTAATATATTTATCAAATTTCTTACTTATCTTTCTTAAATAGATCAAAATTTTATTATTTTTTTCTACTCATTTAATATGTTTGTTGTCTCTTTTTTTCATCCAATATTTTGTTTCACAATGTGCATACTAATATTTTTTCTCCCCTTTAATGGTAATCTTAATTTTTTTTCACTTCCCATATAATGCTTTAATAAGTTCTTTTTATAATATTTTGATTGTGAAATTCCCTAATATAGTATGAATAGGTAAAAAAAGAAAAACAATAAAATAGAAACATAGGGTTGATTATTTTTTTTATATTATGTTTTGGATATTTTTATATTACATTCTTAATTTAATGATTATACTATTTATTTTATTAATTTAACATTATAAATAAAGATATTGATAATAATAGATTATAGGTTTTTTTATTTATTATATTTTAAATTTTTTTATGTTACAATATTTATTTTAACCATTGTACCACTTATAATATTAAATTTATTATTTCAACACTATATTTTATCTATTATTTTTTAAATAATTTTATATTAAAAAATTTATTTTAACTATTACACTAATTAACATAATAAAAATATAACGACTATTTAAGTATATTTTCTTATATTATTTTTAACTTGATTAAAAATATTTTTATAAATAATATAAGATTAATAGTAGAATACTTAACAGGAAAAAAATGTAACATAAAATAATAAAATATAAATATGTCTATTTCAGTCATTTTATACTTTCCAACTATTTTAACCTTTAATTTTACTAAATACTTATAATTTAATAAACTAACATTTTCATTTTCAGCTTCTATCTTCTAACTAGTTTTCCAATTGGTTTTATCCAACATAGCCTAAGTTGATTCTTATACATATAAATATTATCGATTTGAATTTTTATATGTAAATCATTATTTCATATAACACATTCTCATATTGTTAAAAATGCGTTAACACATTCTTAATTTGGTCATGTATGCATATCAAATATTTTTTCAAGGATGTAAATTGTATTCTTAATATAGTGCTTAAAATTAGGGCAAATTAAGAATGCATTATACCTAAAGGACAAAATAGAGAACAATTTTTCATGATTATTTGAAAATTATAAACTTTGGTGGATCTCATTTAATGATTATCTCTTCTAATGTAGAAGTATAACTCATAAAAATTGATAATTTTTAATCAATAAAAAATAACATTTATGATGAATCAAACTAGAATGTGTAATTTAAAAAATACAATAAGAGAGGATTAATACTAATAGGATCTAAACCGGTAATATATAAAAACAATTTTAACAAGTCTTTACTCTTTACATATAAATATCAAATTGAAAAAACATATATAAGAATTAAATTATATTTTTAATGTTTAACCTTTTTATGTTATAAACTAATCAAAAAATATTGTCATAATTTTAAAAATAATTGTTAATCTTTAAACTTATTATATAAGATTTGTAATTGATATTGAAGAGGCTTAACTTAGATACTAATTTCACCTTTAAAGTATTTAAAATGACTTAATTTTTGTTCCATAAATTTCGGAGCGCTCCGATCATGTAATTTACCTTTTAAAAATGCAACAATCAGGTATTGTTTGTAAAATTTTAGTGATTTTCATTTATGAATAGTGATAATTTTTATTAACCATATCAGTTTCATTTGGATAAACAGGACGGAAGCGTTTTTAAAATTAGAATATCTGATTAAAGCATTTAGAAATTTAAACTACAAATTGAACCATTTTCAATCTATAGACCAAATTAGTAACTAACTGTATAAAAAATGATCATTTGTAATTACTTGAAATTGCAAAATATTATAGACTGTTTTTACATAATATTTTGTAGAAAATGATTTTGTGAAATACAAGCGGAACTCATCAGCCAACAACACCAAACTAATTGCAATAAATATAATTTTTTTTTAAAAAAATGAGAATTTTTAATTTTTAATTGCAATAAACATCCAATATAGCACTAGCAGGGTTTTAGAATTTTAGGTCATTATTTCTGATTTTCCCCCAAAAAAGATCTCATAATTTCCCGATTAGTTCCGTGATTCCCCCCACCTTACTCAATTTTCCATGTGTGGTTGCAGCTTTCAATTGAGATTCCTGCCGTTACCGACCAAATTTGCTGTTTTTTATCGTCTGGCGAGTGAGTGCTTAACAAATCACAACATAAATGTTTGGATGGCTGAGGATGTTTGTTGCCACTGGTGTGTGTTTGCAATTGTTGTATGATGTTTTAACAATTATTCATATTTCATCAAACATGTTGGTTCTTACACTGTCTATGAATTACTATGAATTTCATGTGGGTATTAATTGAATTGGATTATCCTCTTTTGTGTTTAACTATTTCCACTGTTTAAGTTCTGTGTTTTCAGTTACCTATCATCAGGTGCCTATTTTGAGGGGAAATCTATATTTCTATATATTTTTTAAATGGGCAATCTCTATTTCATTAGTGGGTATTTGTGATCAATGAGAAGAATATTATTAGTATTTGTTAATGAATTTAATTAGAAATAGAATGCACTGATAGTGTGTAGAATGGTTTTTACATTGCCATCCGATCATGGATGAATATGTACCGTGGGATTGTTGAGTTTTGTAATAATTACTTTAAAATTCATGTATAGAGTGATTTCTAATTGACCGACAGTGTAAAAATCTATACATGGAAAATGCATCAAAACTAAATTATTTGTCAATTGGTCTTTGAGTGTTCTGTGCCCTTCTCAAGTAACTAAATTTTGATATGCTCTTCCTATTCCAAAAATAAACTATAGTTCTCCATGCTCTAGTTGTTCCAAAAAGTAAAATGGATTTACACATTTTATTTTATTTTGATTTTTTGCCAAAATTTCTGAAATACTAATCAATACTGTTGTTTGGTTGCATCCAATGTATAGGAAGTGGTTCTTAATGAGGTCCAAGGTTAATGTGAAATGTTATCTTGTGTTGCTTAGGGGTCTTATTTGTATTAATTTGATCTTCTTTTGTTAGTGTTATATGGAGCATCACAAGAGAAGATTAACAGAATGTTGTCCAAAGAAGGCCGGACAATACAATATCTATATTATGGTCACACTGGAAGTGAGATAACAATCATATCCAGCATTCTCCCTGTCTCTAAAGGTAGGCTTTTTTATTGCTTATAGAATTATTATCCTTAAATATAAAAGTCTTAAGATTTTTATAAATTTTTATTCTTAGCATTTGATGGCTACATTGTTATAATTATATGTTTAATCAGGGCATTTTATTTGCTACTTCATATTCTAAAAAAGTTATTTCCATAAATAAATAAGGATCTTAGGTGCTATTATTATGTTGTTGGGTTCATTTGTCTGTGTTTGCTATTTGATAACTTTTCCTGCCCTTTGGTTTTATGCTTTGCTACAATGTTTTCTTTTTCTTTTGTATCAATGATTCAAGAGAATTTTCACCTCAGTTGTGCTTTATCATAGAAATGCTAATTTGTTATTTGAATTATTTTGTAATATTTTAACATGAATTAACATTGATTCATGATTTTAAAGCCTTTGAATAAAGTTAATTGTTTTAGTTCAATGAATCTTCATGATCCAGAAAGGTCAAAGGTAAATATAATGTTAAATATGAATTGATTGCTCAAGAGTCAAGACTGTGCGTGGGGAGAATTTGGAAAACGCGCTTTGGGGGTTCCTTTTTTGTTACATTCCTTGTCTTTATATTCTCGTGTCCTTACCACAAACCTAGGTTGAAAAAGTTGAGTGAAGTGAAAGAAGGAAGAGACCTTTCACAGTTTAATTTCGAGGAGAAAGTCTGTTGCTTATATGGAACCTAAGAATGAACCAGGGCCAATTCCTACTGGATGGACTTTATTAACCGAAGTGCTACCGGATGGTTCCAAAGTGGCGGTACTTAAAATTCTCCTGTATATTCTCTGATTTTTTTCGACGGGTGGGGTGGGGGCAAGGGGTGAAATTGTTGGATTCTAGTAAGGGAAATCAAGATTTTACTTACATTGATGTTGATCTTGTGGTGGATTGTTTTTTAAAGGGTGATTGATTCCATTGATTTCGTTTTGTAAATGTAGATTGTGTCGCTGTTTTCGTTTTGCCTTTTGAATTATTAGTAAATACCATAGCCACTTTTTACATTGCTAAAATTTCCGATTACCTTTTGTTTCAATTGAAAATACCTAATACATTGGTATAGTGTGGCCGAGCAAAATTTGTTTTCCATTTCAAAAAAGTTAAAAATCTATTGAACAAAACTAGATTTCTTCTCACATATTAGTTATGTCGAACCCAAAGGGTTGGTGCAATGGTGTAAGGCTCCACTACATTCACATGAGCAAAAACGATCTATTTAGCGGGAAAACCCGTATTTGATTTCCACTGTGTGCAAAATTACCTTGGGCCAGCTGTAGCCACGCACCGCGAGCGGGATTTGTCTCTGATCCAGTGAGTTGGGAGACACCCGTGGTCTCTAACCTAGACCCAAAAAAAAATATTAGTTATGTCAGTGTTGTCATATGTCGTCAAGGTGCTTACTGCCAAATGCCACCTGTTTTGTATTGTCCTTCTATCTATAACAGTTCAAAATGGTTTCATTCCCTGAGTCTTTGAACTTGGGTGTTGTATTGATTAGAGGCAGGGGCTGGAAATGCAAAAGATATACTAGTAATTACCTGCAGTGTGTTTTTTGGTCTTAACCCTCTGGTTCATTAGGGAAAAGGGACCCTGACTAATCTGGAGTTCGGCTGGGAGGCAAGTAATTTCCTGCAGTTTGATACTAAGTAAACTGTTCTAGGTTTCCCCTATAGCCCCTATGATGTGTTCTGCCACTCTCTGTAACAGCTATATCCCCACCAGAATATGCCCCTAATGGTTTTTTGGATTTTTTTCTTCTTTGTTTTATGCAGATAATTATATTTCAACTGCTGAATATATTTGGTTCAGAGGATCTTTATCTGTTTTCCCATATATTTGGTTGCGAAGCAAATTTGCCTTTGCCTAGTACTCCCCTTTCCCAAAGAAAAAAAATGAAAGTTACTCAAGCAACAAATGTGGTGTATGGAAAATCTTTGTATTTGAAATGGTGGTTGAAATTATACACATGATTCCTGTAATCCATGAAATTAGATAGTTTAACTTCCTGATCCCCTGTTTTCTTGTGAATAGTTTTACATGAAATGGTGAAAATTTCTTGATCTTGTGTCTTCCTTTAATCACAAATGCTTAATGTAGGAATCCTTAATATATGTGAAGTGCACGTTTACTTATTTTGATGCATTTCCATTATTGCATTTAATTGTACTTGCATACATGTTAACTAACATAGACCATAAAAGTTAAAAATGGAAGTATATCGCAAACTCTAATGATATTGCCTGTTTGGATTTGAAGAAAAAGTAAATGGTAAATTTTCATCATATTTATTTGCTGGTTCTCAGTGGAACATAACTAAAATATTGTGCAGATTAGAAAGGCTTTTTAAATTACAGGTTCCTGGCTCCCTTTGTTTGCTTTATCATATACAGTTCTGCTTTTCTCTCTCTGTCGTGTTTGATTTGTAAAATAGTTGCAAACAATTTTAAAAAAAAACAGCACTGATGAAAGTCAAGAGTGGATGCTTTGAACAACCATATTTGAAATATCCTGTTCTTCTTGTCTCTAGACTCTTGTTATGTGCAAATGGTTCTCTGAAGTCTGATCAGACTTATTCTCCTTATAATGATCCAGTTAGAAAGAAAGGAAATGAATTTATGAATTTCTATATTCAGTGACAGTTGATTTTTTGTTTTGTTTTGTAGTTCTATTACTGTCCGTGTACTGGAAAAGTCTTCTATTCCTATTCTGATCTGATGTGCTATGTGAACTATGCTAAGAAAACAAAGATTGGTCTCTATGCACTGGTGAGTTTGCTTTCTGTGATTGACAAAGTCTTAACTATTAATGTATACAGTAATACTTCATTAATTTGAATGTGGATAGTGCATATTAAAGATGTGATATCATTTATTCCATGAACTTTGTTCTTCCTGAACTCTGAACGGAATACATTGTTCCTATCAGGCCTGGGATTCCCATCTATTCTTGTGAATGTTTCTTGCATTGTGAACATCTAATCTTTTAATGGTGCTCAGGGGGAGTGTCAAATGGATTTGTTAAATATTATAAAGTTTCAACGTGCTAACTGCACTGGTTGATTTAAAGAGAGTGACCATTGATCAATTCTTGGAAATTTGAATCTCCCGCCGTCACTGCATAAATTCGTTGGCTGAAAGAAAGAAGCTAGAAGTGGGTCATACCTATTTTAATTATGTTAATAATTTATTTAGTTTCGCCTCTCCCACTGCATTAGTGCAGTTACTGCAGTAGAAGTATGCCCAATTCTTGATTGGATATCACAAATTATATTGTGGCTATCTGCTGCAATGACTTGTCTTAGTTCAACTGCATCGCTATTATTTTCTAGGTGAATATCTGCCATGTTTCCCTCCCTTGGATTTCTGATTAACAAGTCAAGCTGTTAGTATGAAAAGTAATTTGTTTTATCCATCCATCCTTATATAAATTAATTCTATGCTTTTGTGCAACTGTCATTTATCTGCGATCTGGATAATGATGTAATTTACATAGACAATTTTTTTTTTGAGTCCTTTCTTTTGTTGTATTAGAAATTTTCCTTTTGGTTTAACCATCTTATACCACTGTCTATTCAGATTTGGATGGCATTAGCTATGTGTAACAGTGCACGTATAAATTTTGTAGGCTCAAAAGCTGTATGTTCCCTGTAATTTGTTAATATAAAATCTTGCATCTTATAGGTTCATTACATAAAAATAGCTGGTTTTTTACTGCCGGTTTGCAACTCCTGACGTCAACCCTCCTCCTTTATCCTGGCTTGCCACAAGGCAAGGCGTTACATCGATCCCGGGATGTAGTGATAAGTGAGCTAGGGTCCATGCCGAACGGCAAGGCGCCAGGTCTTCACCCGGATTTGGTGACAAAAAGACAAGGGTCCCATCATGCAAATGGGCGAGCGTGGCGGGCAAACACCGCTCAGGGATTTAGGATGAAATTGGGAAGCTGGAATATAGGAACATTAACGGGTAAATTAAGGGAGTTAGCAGAGGTTTTTGCCAGAAGGAAAGTGAATATTGTTTGCTTGCAAGAAACTAAGTGGGTTGGAGAAAAGACCAAGGAAGTGGAGGGCACCGGTTTCAAGTTGTGGTATACAAGTACAACCAAGAGTCGCAATGGGATTGAAATTATGATCGATAGAAGTTTCAGAGATAAAGTCGTTGATGTCAAAAGGAAAGGCGACAAGATTATGATGATTAAGCTTGTAGTGGGGATCTTATTTTAAATATCCTTAGTGTGTATGCACCCCAAGTTGGATTATTATCAGATGAACAGAACCAATTTTGAGAAGACTTGAAGGAGGTTCTGAGAGGGATCCGACGAGAGGAGAAGATTTTCCTAGGAGTAGATCTAAATGGGCATGTTGGTAAAAACAGCGGAGGTTTTGATAGAATTCATGGTGGTTTTGGTTATGGGACGAGAAATGAGACTAGAGAAGATGTCTTGAACATTGCACTAGCCTATGATTTGATGCTAGCGAACACTTTTTTACGGAAAAGGGAGTCTCATCTTATCACGTATCATAGTGGCCAAAATCGTAGTCAAATTGATTTCTTTATGACTATCTTTATGACTAGACGGAAAGATAGAAATTCGTGTATTGACTGTAGAGTCTACCCTGGAGAATGTGTGGCGACACAACATAAGTTGGTAGTTCTAGAGGTTAGGTTCAACAAAGTTCTTAATTTGAGGATGAGGGCTCAAAACCCAATGATAAGATGATGGAAGCTAAAAGAGGAGAAACAAATAAAGTTTAAGGAAAACATGTTACGTGAAGGACCGTGGGAGTTTACTGGAGAAACTAATGAGATATGGAATAAGATGACTATGTGTGTTCAAAATGTGGAAAGGAGGGTGCTAGGTGAAAGCAAAGGAAACAAAGTTTTTACAAAGGAAACATGGTGGTGGAATGGAGATGTGCAAGAGGCTATTAAACAGAAGAAGGAATGCTTTAGATTTTTGCATAAATGTCTCAATGATGAGAATTTGCAAAAGTTTAGAGTAGCGAAGATAGATGCAAAGAAAGCAGTGTTGGAAGCTAGAGACAAAGTTTTTGACGATTTATATAAAAATATTGGGAACAAGGATGGGGAGAAAGGTATTTACAAACTTGCAAAAATGAGGGATAAGAAGAGTAAAGACCTCACCCAAGTTAGATGTATCAAGGATGAAAATCAAAAAATTTTGGTAAGGGCTGAAGAAGTAAGTGAAAGATGGCTAAACTACTTTAACAAATTTTTTAATGGGAATGGCGACAAGAGTGAGGTGAATTTAGAGGACGTTTTTGATGATCTGAATAGAAGATTTGTGCGCAGAATTAATACACATGAAGTTAAGGAGACTTTAAAGAGGATGAAGAATAATAAAGCTTTGGGACCTGATAACGTCCCTATTAAAGTGTGGAGGAGCTTGGGAGATGTGACAATAAAATGATTGACCAATCTTTTTAATAGAATTCTTCAAAAAAATAAGATGTTTGATGCTTGGAGGAAAAGTATGATTGTGTCTATTTACAAAAACAAGAGAAATATCCAGAATTGTTCAAACTATAGAGGCATCAAGCTTATGAGCCATACTATGAAGTTGTGGGAAAGAGTTATCGAACATCGCCTAAGGAGGAAGACCAATGTGCCAGTAAATCAATTTGGATTTATGCCAGGAAGATGTACCATGAAAGGTATTTTCTTGATGAGACAATTAATGGAAATGTATAGGAAAAAGAAGAAAGACTTACATATGGTGTTCATAGATCTTGAGAAAGCATATAATAGAGTCCCAAGAGAAGTTTTATGGTGGACTCTTGAGAAAAAAAAGGTAGCATTAAAGTATGTTAATGCTATCAATGATATGTATGATGGAGCTATAACATGTGTGAAAGCCTGTAATGGAACATCAAAGTATTTCCCTATCACGATAGGTGTCCATCAAGGTTCAGCTCTTAGTCTTTATCTCTTTGCCTTAGTGATGGATGAACTGGCGAAAGATATTCAAGAGGAAGTGCCGTAGTGTATGCTTTTTGCAGATGATATCATACTTATTGATGAGACCAAAGATGGTGTTAATAGGAAATTTGAACTATGGAGAAACACTTTGGAGTCTAAAGGATTCACGATAAGTAAGAGTAAGACGGAGTATGTGAAGTGTGAGTTTTCGCAGGGAAGAGATGGTGATCAAGACACGGTGCATCTATTTGGTCAAGAGGTACCCAAGAAAGATGTTTTTAGATACTTTGGATCAATGTTGCAAGAAGTGGTGAGATTGATGAGGATCTAAATCATAGACTTAGAGCAGGGTGGATGAAATGGTGGAGTGCATCGAGATTTTTGTGTGACCGCAAAATTCTCCTTAAGCTAAAAGGAAAATTCTATAGACCAGCTGTAAAACCAACAATTTTATATGGAGTAGAATGTTGACCAGCACAGAGGCAACATGAACATAAAATAGGAGTAGCAGAAATAAGGATGTTAATGTGGATGTGTGGATATACGAATATGGATAAAATAAGAAATGAGGATATTCGACGAAAGGTATCAGTGGTACCGGTATATGAAAAGATGAGGAAGCATAAATTGAGATGGTTTGGGCACGTTATGAGACGGCCACTGGATGCTCTCGTAAGAACAAAAGTTTGTTATCAAGAGATCGACACAAAGAGAGGTAGAGGTTGATCGAAACTTACCTGGGGAAAAGTAGTGAAACAAGACCTAATGGAGTGAGATATAGATTGGCGGACGGTATGTCTTAGAAGGGAGTGGAGAAAAGCTATAAGCTTGGTGGAGGGTTAAACTCATTAGTAATTCTATGTTTCAGTTGTTTCCTTTGTCTTAGTTCTTTTCCTCTTATTTTCTCCACTCTTTTATTTTAGCTTATTTTTTCTCTCTTTTGTTTTATTTTCGATTTATCATTGGGTTCATCTACCACCGACCCCAATTAACTTGAGTTAAAGGTACTGTTGATGTTGATATTGAAGATCTTGCATCTTCCCAAATACTATGGGTTCTTGCTCCAATGTTCCCCCTTAGGTAAACTTGGCCAGACATTTGCATCATGTGCTTCTTAACCCCTTGAATCTGGTATTGCTGTTATTTGTTACTTTGTATGGCTATGAGATGACCAAAACATAAGTAATATAAACCACAACCACAACCTTGCAGCACATCCATCTTATGTTTCTTTCTCTTTGCAGGGTACGGAATCACCTAAAAGGAAGAGGATGGAGAATGATACCACCCCTGTCCCCGAACCCAAGAAGACATCGGCTATCTTGTCACTTCCAAAGGATTCTAAATACTATAGTTCATCAAGTGACGATTCATCCAGTGATGATTCATCAAGTGACGATTCATCAAGCGATTATTCATCGAGCGACTATTCATCGAGCGACGATTCATCAAGTGATGATGACAGTAATTTTCTGAACATAAATTTTAAAACTAGCCTGTCCACGAATATGAACACACAACTTTGACCTTATCTATCTATATTTTTTTACATCTGGCATAATTTATTTGAAGTGACGTTCAGAAAATGGGAAAAAAAAATCTGCATATTGGCATTCTTCTATTATTTATAGCTAAATTGTAGTCAACTGGATGCATGATTTGATATATGTTTCTTTCAGGTAGTGACTATTCCTCTATTTCAACAAGTGAAAGCATTGCTGGCAAGAAGGATCAAGATTACGCAGAGTCAGTTGGTAGTTGTTCGGTTGAGTCAGTGGCTAGCTGTTCAGTTGATTCGGAAACTAGCGATGCTACATCTGGAGTGGCTCAGGTCCTAAAGTAAGAGAAGAATGAACTAGCAAAATGATAATTCAGGCTGCTGCTAAGTGCTTATTGTTATGTCGACTTAAACAAACCACCTGTTGCTTCTGTGAGCTTATTTCATATACTCTTGTTTTTCCTTTATTTCTGGTATTCAAATAAAAAATGCCTCAGCATTGACTATCTATACATTAAGAACCGTTTTGTTGGCCCTTTTCTAGGATGGATTTTTATATACAACATTGTCTTGTGTTTGTGTTATTGACTCGTGAATATCTATCTTCATGCTGAATGGAAATTAGCCCAAGAGTAACCATGCTTTGGGCAAATTCCACTGAGGCTCGCCTTTCTCTTCCTCTCGTTAGAGCGTTAAAAGAATGAACGAAATTATCCACCTTGGCAATTATCATTGTTGAGTTGGAACTTTTGTTGAAATCTTAATCTAAATGACATTATTTATCTTCTAGATTTTGCGAAGATAAGAGTTTTTCACCTTGCAAATAGTCCCTTTTTAAGGTTGTGTTTGGTTTAGAGGATAAATAAAAGAGAGATAATTTGAAAAAAAATAAATAGAGTAAAAATAAAATGATATAATATGTTGTTTGTTTTAAGAAAAATAGGTAAGAAATGTAGTAAAAACAATATTGTAAAGTTGTTTAGTAGGAATAAAATAGGAAATTTAATGTTCCAGCGCACATGTTGGTACTTATTTCTTATCAAAATCATGCCTAACCAAATTCCCTCCGCGCTTCTTGTTGGTGCAGAATCTGCCGCAGAATCTAATAATAATAAAGCCTTTATCAAATTACAGTGAAAGTGCATCAGTGTCACTTTATGTAAAACCTTTTTATTGGTTTAATTATTCTCTCGGCCCTTCATAATTTTATCAAATTACGGTGAAAGTATCAAATTTTTTTGGTTAGTTTTTCAGGCTCGCACTTTCAAATAACTCTATATATATACATTACCCGATTTTCTTTCTTGCCTTATTTTCTTCTCATCAACACTATGAACCATAAAGCTTACACCATTCTCATGGCTCTGGAGCTAACTTCAATTGGAATTAAGTACGAAGGATCAAGCTCCAATCCCTTCCAACATCTAAGCCCAATTACGTTGTTTTTTATCACAACTATGTTTTGTCATGTAGTTGTTGCATTTACAGCTGAAATGACCTTGCCAACAACTATTTTCGTATTCCACGTGTCTGGAATAGTTGGGTGTCAAACACTGCTTTGGATTGTTGTTGATGAGTTTTCTTGGTGGGACATAATCAACATGATTGTTTTGCTAGTGGCATCATTCTGCTTCAACTACAAGGATGTTGCTGAGCTCATCCGTGGCACACGTCAAGCGCCAAATTTGGAAGCACAAGAAGCTCAGGTGTAAGACGAAGACATGACACTAATATAGATACTATGTGTAGCATGTTCACGTGGATTGTTTTTATTTCGTGTTTCGGCAGAAATTCTCTTATTTTGTTCTGATTTTTAAGGGTAAAATATGATTTTGTTCTTTTTATATTTGGTTAAATTTGATTTTAGTGTATGTAAGTTTAAATTGATTTATTTGGTTCTTATATTTTAAAAAAAATTGGTGGATTTAATCCTGTGCGCGGATGGACTTTACCTAAAATAGGAACCAAATCTACCTATTTTCTTAAAACATAAAATCAAACTCATCGTTTTAAAATTAGAGACTAAATCAAATTTGATTGAAATAAAAACATATTGTAACCTCTTCTGAATTAGAAGAATGCTTTGCCTACGTAGTTCATTTACATGGAAAATAAATAGCTTCCTCAGGGAAAAAATATATTTGGTGGTACTGAATCATCAGGGTGTGTTTGCAAACTAGTTGTGTTGTAATTGACATTGAAAAAAAAATGGTTTCCTCACACTGTTTTGACTTTTGTGCCTTGGAATGTGTGTTTTTATGTTAAACATGCACTTTAACGCTTACCCAAATACATATTATCTAGTTAATTGTTGTCTCTTAAATTCAAAAACTTAAATACATGTCGCATAAAGATTAATCAAGATCACTGACAACAAATAATCCAAGGCCACCTAATAATTTTTCTTTCTCGGCACCTTGTTTGCACCTTTTGTTGCCTTTGTTCACTATAATGTATATAACAAGATAAGGAAATTGACAATCGTGAAGTGGTACATCAAATTCAAGTCCTGCTATATAGTTGTGTTAAATGTTTAACTTGTGGTCTAAAACATAATTACTTTGAAAATTAAATACCTATAATCTAGGGAAAAAAAACATAACAATAAGAAAATATACAATTGTTCGTATCACAATTAACGCAAAAATTACTATGAAAATTTATATTTACTTTAACGAATAAATTTTACTTATTGATAAACATTTACTTGCCTAGATGGACAGAAGAACTCTAGCTAAAGTAAGTGTTGAACTGTTGGGCATTGAGCATGATGAATAAAGTTTGCTTAATCTAATAAAAAAATTCTTCTTAATAAAAATCAAAATATTGCACGTAATTAATAGATTTGACTTGTAACAAAAGAAATGAGAAGACATATAAATACTTAATAACATCATAATCTGAAGAAGGTTGGTTGGTTGGTTGATAAATTCAAAGAGTATTTACCTAAGAGTGTGGTTCACAGAATTTTAGTTACATCTCCCCCAAGCATTAATGCTGGTTTAGACAGGTTAGTGTGGAAAAGATCACCAAATGGGGCTTTTTCTGTGAAATCAGCCTATGAAGTTATTTGTTCTAGTCAACAAGCTCCTGAATTGAACTTATTTAAGTTGATTCATAGGTGGACTGGACCAGAAAGAATTAGAAGCCTTGTCTGGAAATTGAGCCATGAAAGTGTGTTAGTGTGAGTGATGCTTGTTATACTTGTCACAATGAAGTGGAATCCCTATTCCATCTATTTTGTGATTGTAAAGAATCCAAACAAGTGTGACAATTACTTGGTTGTAGGGAGCAAGGCAGCGTGTTTTACACGTCTAATGATTGGAAGCAGTGGCTGGTCCTTAATTTATCATATTCTCGTTTAATACATGGCAATCTGAAGTAGTCAAGTAGATGAACAAAGTGTTTTCATTCATTACTCATAAGGTTGAGATTTTAATATCTTCATAATTTATTGTATATATGCATACATTAACCATAATCGTAAACATTGAGTTTTAAGTCAAACTCTCTGATGATGACTATTTAAAATATCAAACACCAGTAAAAATATTTGTGTTTTATATTATAAGAAAAAAACTGTGAGGATCAGCTACTAATTATTTCTTTATATTAGAATTTTTTCTTTCATCATTGAAAAATTTCATTCTGACTAAATAACTTCAGAATAACATTTTCCATAACTAATTAGTGAATCCAATAATAATATTATTCAAACAAAATAAAATAGCACTGCTTTTAAAATGTTTAAGAGATGCATAAAAGATAAAATATCAAGCATAATGTACTTTAATATCCAAAGGGAGGAATGCAACCTAACAGCACAACACTATTGGATCTTCACACCAGAAAACACAATAATGGAAATTCCCAAAAAGTGACACCAAAACTGCTTTTTTTCATTATAAAGGTGATTCTGGACATGGAAGTATGAAAATACTTCTTCACTTTAATATTCCCCGCTGGATTCTTTCCATCCACCATACCTCTCTTCAGGTGCATCATAACCCTGCTCCTCATTTCTCTGCAACCAGAAGTATATTATTTACTTATTTATTTATTTGGTTTAAATGGTTTATTATTTGAATAGAGAAAAAGCCAGGCATTAATACATGAAGAAAAATAATGGGAAAATATATATTCCAGCATTACCTCAGCAGTGAAAGTGAGAGCCACCTTAATCTCACCACAATATTCTTCGTCCTTCACAACCTTGTAAGCAGTTTCTGGAATGCTACCGGCTTCAAACACTGGATCTAAATGAATGCTGCAGAATGCATATAGAAATTAATGCATATTAGTATGCGAAAAGTGCAAATGGCTTACAAGGTTGAAAAATGCAAAATGAAACATTAAATTGAAACAAATAATCATAGAGGACCACCAGTCACAGCCATTAACTGGGAAGAAAATTTGCTAATAGAAATGTGGAATTTACACTATACTACATTAGATACAACTAAGATCAAGTTTCTTATAACTTTACCCTCTAGTTCTTCTAACAAATGATGTCATGTGAATGTTTTCTTAAAATTCTACACATGATAAAGGTTATTTAATATAGAAAGAAGGCTAAAATACACTTGTGATTCCTCATCTTATTTTTTGGTTTTAGTTGTCCTGTTAAAAAAATCACTTTGATTCCTTAGAAAGATGTTTATGTTAAACAAAGTTGGTCCTTCTGTTAATTTATCACATTAACATCACCAATTTGGTGACACATAACAAATTATAAAAGATGTCACATCAGATGGATGTTTGCCATGCCAGTCAAAATTAATATTATTAGTGTAAAAAAAAAATACTAATGAGAGGACTAATTTAATCTAATAAAGATACTTAAGGAGACTGACCAAAGGAAACAGGGTACAAACTTAAAGATATAAAAAACTTGATCTAAGTTTTGTCCTACTCTAGAATTCAATCCCATCTCCAATGAAATTTCACTGAAAAAGCAACAAAAAAATGTGAAAGTTAAAGAAGAATTGAACTCACGTTGCCTCGCCAAGAGAATCATCTTGACTAAAGTTGTCTTTATCCATTATCTTCAGATTAAGTTCAGAAGCACTGTCAGAGACAGTGAAAAGAAAGCTCTCATTCCAGTGGCTTGGATCCAGCATCTGGTATTCATAACACATTTCAATCCCCCAAAGATAAAAATGGTACACACATAAGCAAATACAAATATTAGTTAAGTCGGTCAGAAATGCACCTTCTTGCACAGTGCTCTTTTTCTCCTGTGCCCTGTATGTGAGAATCACATAAGGATCTATGCTGGCTGCTCATTGAGAACAAGAATTAGGCCATTAGAGGATAATCAATCTTGATCAATTTGAATTGTTAATACCAATAAACCAGATTAAAGAAAAGGGTCAACCGAGTTGATTCTCATGTTTGATTTGTAAACAAGATAGATTCAATTAACGGAGCTATATGCCTATATGAACAAAATAGATTTGGCTTCTGTAAAGTAAGTAACCTCAGTCGTTAATGAGAAAATCAACCGTTAATATTCCAATACATTCATGATTTGTTATGCAAGTGTACATAACACTAACAGTTGATTTTCTCATCAATCACTAAAAATACTTACTTTATCCTCTAAAGTGATTTGCAAATCAATTTAGAGAAACCGTATCGGAACAGAACATATCAAGATCAAAGCCAGCATAAGATGTACTTTTTCTAGTTTAATCTGCAAAAGAGACAGTTAACTGACACAGATTTAAAACAACAAAGATCTATTCTAGATCAACCCATCTTAGAGAGAATTTTGAAGCATCTAAAAGTTGAAAACAAAACTTTTGTAATCCACAGTTTCATGCAAAAATCTCTATGAAGAGGCAATCATTCACATACACAGTATCTGATTTTCTTATCAGCTATGCATATAGAGCATATGTGCTTACAGAGAAAATCATTGTCATCGATTCCTTTGGCGCTGATCAGAACAACCTCAAGCGTTCCACGAGGCATCTTCGAAAATTGAAAATGAAAGTTTGGATTCTCACTTCACAAATTCTATATGGACAGAACTATTTGACTCAGGAATATACTTCTTTCTGTGCAGTCTTAAAGTTGAAATAAAGGTGGAAAAAACTGTGCCAGAAATGCCTGAAGTAGTGAGTTACAAATTGGAGCTGGGATTTGGCTGGATCCAACTTTTTTCTTTTTAAACGTTTGAGTCCTTTTCCAAGTCTTTTCCTATTACAAAAGGTTGACACTAAGCAAACGGTTATTCAAGAAATTATTAACTGGGATGGAACCATCATAATTTCACTTCATCTCTGTATAATACATAATTAAATGTTATTATTATTTTTATAAATTAAAAGATCTAAATACGTGTTAGTGTGTCATGTAGATATTGATTAGGACTATGAATACATGTTAATTTTTTTTTGTTTAACTCACATGTATCACATAAATGTTTAAATTAGCATATGATAAAATTCTCTTTTCAAATATTTATTGCAATTATATATGGATTCGAAATGTTAAAGCTGTACCAAGTAACATTTCTATGTGAATTGATCCACATTTGCATATTAATTCATAACTAGCTAATAAAAAAAGGATTATCATATGCCTAAACGTTATCTTCACAAAACCTTCGAGATGACTTTAAGGTGAACTTAATTTGAGGGAAAAAAGCTACACGCAAACCAAGATGTTATCCAACACAACTTGCATTGCATGAGCATTTTGGGAGGAAATTGAGGATAAAATCTTGCTAAGGATAATTTTTTAACAAAATATTTTGTGAATCCAAACTTAACCATAAAAATCATATCTGAGATAACTTCTAATCAATTAAAAGTGTAAAAATCTTTACATGGACACTATGGAAATTAAGCTCAATTTTATTGCTATCTGTACAATCTTGTATACAGAACGGTTTACATTTTGCTTAAATTTACCACCATATCATATCTTATTACATTGTTTTTTACTCATATACACATTGATTCTTTCACACCTTATAAATGTATAGTGATATATTTGACTTTTGTATATACATCATCATCAACCATTAACTTTTAAATAGAAACTAACTCTTTCATTAAAAAAATACTAACTTATCAACTTATGTTTTGTTTACCATGACAAGTCACCTTCCTACTGATCTGAATTAGATGTAAGTTTAAAGTTTTAAATGTGGAGTTGGACTTGACAACAAGAGGTCTACATGCAGGGCATGGAGGAGTGAATGTAGGAAAGTGGATTTAATTAAAATAACAAAAATGAATTATGAACTCTGACAGTTTTTGGAGCAAACGTATAAAACGCAAACTTTATTCCTGGTATCATTGCATATTTTACTCAACAATTTTTTTATTTATGAAAATAGTAATAATTACATGGAGCCCACTTTTTTTTTATTGGAGCCGTCACTTATATAAGGAATTATTTCTCCATGTATGCATCACAATTCTCATGCTCCAAGTACAAATTTCATATTGTAGTGTAGTAACCTTGGAGAGTTTTTATGTAATAGAAAAAAAGAAGAAAAATTAAACAATGGTTTAAGTTGTACTACATATTTTAGTAAACAGAAAAAAGTTGTACTTAGAGGACAAGTTTACCTTAAAATGATTAGTAGATAAAAAATTTCGAGCATGAATCTATTATATTGTTAAAAGATTAGTATGAATGAAAATATGCATATTTAATATAACAATAATATTTTAGTAAACACTGTTAAAATATTTATGTATTGGAAGGAAAATATCAATTTGAATTAATGCAAGATAGTTGTTTGGTACTGTAATTTAAAAGAAATTAAAAATGTGTTATTTTGAATACACACGTATAAAACTTTTGTGTTTATCTTCTAGATCTGTTAAGAATTTTGCCATTAATTGGAAGGGGTTGATTGAGTAGAATAAATAGAGTCTAGCTCCTAATCGATCGTAAGTTCAAATCTTCGCTTTTGCTTGGCTACTTAGTGAAGTGAGATAAATATAAGTCATGTAACATCGTCTCTTTTCCTTAAAATTTTAGATATAAAAATTGAATTTGCCCTCTTTGACACCCAATATTTACGATTTAAAACTATTAGATTTATTTCCCACCCAATATTTAATTCAATAAATCTCAAATATGATTTTATTATTAAAAAAAGTTAATAGAGCTTAATGGTCTTAAATTGCTCATCTAATTGACTTAGTAAAGGAATTATTATAACACATAGCTTTCTCTTTCAAGATTATATAACTCTATTTGGCAAAATAAATATTAGAAGGTGTTGGAACTTGTGTTTCATTATTTGTAGTTTGAACTCATAAATAATTATGGTACTTAAAATTTTTAAACTTATATTTTTGTTTTTGTAATCAGAATGCATTGTAAGTGTGAGAAAAATATAAAAAATAGCTTAGATATAACTTACATTGAGTAAACTAAGATAAACAATGTTTGTTATTTTTCTTTTTTCTTTTTTCTCTTTCTCTTATCTAAATTTTGTTATGTGATTGTTCCCACTCAACATAAGCAAATTAGCTGCCATTTTTTTTTATCATGTAATTAAACCTGAAAAGTTGAAGGTGTCAATTGACGATTGCACGGTTCCACCCCACTTGATGCGCAAATAATGATGTCTGATTCCCTCCACCATAGCTCTGCTCTTCACCGTAGACTTGGTCACTGCCTCTCTATTAAGATATTATTAGTGTGGCAAAATTGGGCTAAAAGAACCAATAGCTATAGCACAAGACAAGAATACGTTACTGGACAAGATAGAAAACAAACACACACGACACAAAGATATATTTTTTGATAAATAATGGATAATACGATAATATAAATTTAGTAAAATATTTAATATTAATTATCTTTATATAATTTATATTAATTTAAAGTGTTTATCAAAATAAAAAGAGTGAGAAATTATTTATTATTATTTTTTAATATTTTGTACTTAAAATAAAAAGTTATTTCATATTTTTTAAATAACAAAAATATAAATTTTATATTTTTCTCGTTGATTGATTTGTGTTGTGTCCTAATTCTTTTCTAAATCAAAAAGAGAATAAAATATTTATTATGTGCATATTATAATTCTTAACGAATTAAACTTGCGATATACAAATCTCATATTTTACGTTATTCTTTTTCCTTGTTCGAGACAAATAGACAATGCATTAAAGAATGAAATACTGCTTTTATTAAAAAGTTCTATTCATCTTTAGGGAAAAAAATTTAAATATTGCAATTTAAAAAAAAAAATACGAAAAT
>CM023943.1:1262956-1277370 GCA_013407115.1 Glycine latifolia
ATTTTCGTATTTTTTTTTTAAAAATGCAATATTTAAATTTTTTTGCCTTCATCTTTATAACACACACTAAATTAAAAAATAAGATATTCTTCCTGTTTTAAAATAATTGTCGTTATTTTACACGTGTCAATAAAATATAATACTCTTTAATAGTTATTATTATTAATTCGTTTCTAATTTTATAGTTGATCATTAATATATAAAATATTTTTTTATAAAAAATAATATATAGAAAATTAATATTATATTAAAAAGTTAAAATAAGAATTATTTTGAGAAAATATTTTCTTACATGACAAATATATTCAGACAAAAGAGATATTATTTTTTCATTAAATTTTTATTCACCTAAGAGTCCTAACTATATATTCTACCGAAAAAAAAAGAGAGAAAAATAAATAATAAAATTCATTCTTGAAGAGTGATAAGGTGAGAAAATTAGTTTATGAAATATGAATAATACAAATTAAATCTCTAAATATATAAAATATAATAAATTAATCTTATCGTTAATTTGTAATATCATAAATTATAATATTTGATGATAAATTTGAAAATAAGTTATATTTTTTATTATTAATTTGACATTTAACTTACAATATTTAGGGATTAAATTTTCTGTAACACTAATTTATTGTATTTTTTTTACATATTTAATAATTAAATTTAAAATTTTCATTTATCAAAAATAAATTTATTAACATCTCACACTTTCATGAATAAATTAGGTTATTTATTTCAGGACAATTTTTTTCCCTTCCTGCACAATAATTATAATTGCACTGAAGGAGTACTATTTTTTTATTATTACAAAATTCTATTCACCTAACAATCTATTCTACCAGTCAAAACAGAAAAAAAAAAAAATTTATTTATAAGGAACTTGCGTTGCGTGTGGTTTGTGGTACGTTTGTGGCTGTGGGAAGCGTTTATGGGTATTGCGAAAGCAGAAAATGTGTGTGCCTCGCCATCGCTGAAAATCTCAAAGGAAGTGGACCCCAGCCATGCCTCCGAGACCTTGCGCTTCTTGGACGTTATGGGGGCTGCCACCCCCATTTCTGCTAAGTTCAACGCCCATGGCTTCTACGACGGTTTCTTTCGAAGCTTCATCAAGGTCGATCACATCCAACGTGGACGAATTTCATGCACTATTGTAGCCAAACCACCCATCTGTGTCAGTCTTTTCCACTCTCATCTTTTTTTTTATTCATAGAAATTAAAAACAAGTACCGAGAAATTAAAATAATAAGAATTGTATTAGAAGTAAGTTGAGATTATTAAGGTAAAACTCCGGTTCTGATTGGTTGGTGAAAACTGAAGACTGGACAAAACTTATATGCAGTTCCTTAGGTGCTGTTTATGCTGTTCTCTAATCTGAATTGGAGCTTCTCTTGGATAATCTGAATTAGGTGAAACTCCAATTCATGTTGGACTACTTCACAAACAACACATATTGAAACTATATCTAAGCTTTATTCTTGAAGTTTTATGCTATTTACAAAGAAATCCCCCAATTGATTGGATTGGGGAGTTGTTCGTTATTGGCTTATTGCTACTACCAATGCTCTGATTGGAAGCTGAGAAGATTGGGAAGTGGGGGTTCATGTTTATAATTGAAGTGTTTTTTGAGTACTCAATATGATGATGATGCATCTCAGAATTTTTGGTAGTTATTTGCAATATTAGAACTCCCCTGTTGTTTGATTTTATTCTCTCTCTGGAAAGAAAGGTTTGGCTCCGGTGGATGTTCTTCTGTTTGTTACCTTAGGAAATTGGGAAGAAGTTCGACCTATGTATGCTTCGAAATGTTTTGTTGATTGGTCAATCGAAATTGCTGATGAAATCATTGCTAATTGTATGGGATTTTAGTTGTTTTTTTTCCACATTTAATTATAAAATGTCACGTTGTAAGTTTGTAGAGTGAAGACAATAAAATGATCGAGCAATAAAGTTGTTTTCACTTTTAATTACAATAAAGCCATTTTTACTTTCTAAAATATAAATTTTTGAAAACAAGAAGTGAAGTGAAAATAAAGTGACATTCCTATAATTAAAAGTGAAAACAAAACATTTTGTAGAAGCAAACAGCCCTTAGCTTTTTGTTTATATATTATCAAGCATAGTTTGGGGAGTATGAAAGATTTTGGTTCGTTACGAATTACACAGTCAAGATTTTGGTTTGTTAAAGTTTTCTCATTTTCTTTGTTAGCATATGAATTCACTTTTCATGCTTCAAAGTTAACATTTTGTCTAGTGGAAATAAACAAGAAAGTGCTATGTGATTGTATGAGGACCTTTTGCATTTTCTCTATTGGAATTGCAGAATGGCTATGGAACTCTGCATGGAGGTTCTGTTGGGTCCTTGGTTGAGATTTTATCAAATGCTTGTGCTAGAACTGTAGTTGCTGAGGACAAGGAACTTTTTCTTGGGGAAATCAGCATTTCTTACCTCTCTGCCACTCCAGCAAATGTGAGTTGTTTATATTCAGTCTTGATTCTTCCATTGTTGTCTATTGCAATACAATGCTTTTTCTTTGAATTAGTAGATTTTAGATAAATGCGCAGAGTCCAGCCTCTAGAATTTGTTTGTGCTGCTGCATGAGGAAATTTAGTGCTTTATCTTGAATTGTATTCTGAAACAGCAGAGCGAAGCAGAAAGCAAGCTGCTTCTACTTTAAGCAATTAGATTGAGATGTTGGACTCTTAGTATTATAAACAACTAGATTTTTTACGCATGTATTGCATTGCATGGGGTAAACATAGGATTTGAGTGTCTTTATTTGGGTTTTATTTTTTTTATTTGGCTGAGATTCTATCTAATGCTTAGCATCATTCAACTTCATTTGCACAGTTTCTTGGCATTCCCTTTGGGGATTGCTTTGGATCAGTGTGATTAGGACCTCATTGACTATACTTCAAAAATAAATATGCCTACTATAGGACTCCAGAATTTTAATAGGATGGCTATAGCCATCAAGTCTGATTGGCGAATCTGAAATTTTCTTGTTCTTGTCTTTCTCAATCTACCTCACGTGTAATGTTCCTACAACTTGGATTATGATCCCCAGCAAGAAGTGAAAAGGGGTTTTGAAGGCTAGGACTCTGACAGGGCAGACTCCTGGCACATAATGAACATAGTTTCATAGTCATTCAATATGTAATGTTTGTGAGTTGCATAAACATTTTTGGTGGATGACTATTACATCTCATTGAGGCTTTCCAGAATCCAACTAGAGTTTGAGATATAATTTTTGGATGAAGATCCTATAAAGTGCATAGTTTAGCTTAGAGACTAAAGTGAACTATCAATAGCCATTAAATAAAAAAACAAATTTAAATTTTGATTGAAAAGAAAAAGTGCTTGGATAACAAACATTGCATTTGTTATAAATCAATCCCTTGGTTGTTTTCATTGGTAGTTACCACCTGCACTTTCAAGTGCACTTTGAACTTCATAGTATCCAATTCCTTCAAAAAAATTTACTGCTTGGAAGAAATGTTAGATTATGGCACTGTTGCCAACTTTGCCATCTAACTCTAATGTGCCATTTTCATGTTCATAAGCCACCTTCATACTTAAATCCTTTTGATAAATGGATTTTGCACTTTTTTGTTTATCCAGGAAGAAGTGCTAGCTAATGCCTCTGTGGTGAAGACTGGGAGAAATTTGACTGTTGTTGCAGTTGAGTTTAAACTGAAGAAAACTGCGAATTTGCTCTATATTACTCATTCTACCTTCTATAACATGCCAGTTGCCAGTTTATGAATATTTAGCCTTCTGGTGGACGTTGTTCTGCAGTTCGGTTGTAATGTTTTTCATGACAAAATTCTTCAAAATACGCCGATTCATATCAATAATAGATTTATAGTTTGCAGTAATAATGTATTTATTGGAAAAGAACAGGAATGTAATGTTTTTTTTTTCTTTTCTTTTTTCACTTTGGTTTTGAGCTTGAATCGCAGGAAGTAGAACTACTTTCAGTTGTTGCGAAACGAATGACCAACAAATGCATTTTTTGATTTTACAAGTTAATAATGCTGAAGTTTGGTCCCTTCTCAAGCACCATAATTATTGAACATAGTATGCCTTGATTCCAAATATTCCTCATACAAGATAGAGAAAATTTCTATGGTATAAAACTTAATAATTATGCTGTAAGTTAAACGTTGTATAAGTTTCATACATCTGACTTTTGATGTGTTGTGCACGAATGCCCAACTTTGAATGGGTTCATGCTAAGAGTGTTCATGGCTGTGTATGTAAAACGTGTGTTTGCATAACACCAAGAATCAATTTTACTCCTCAAAATCATGGTGGTACCGTGAAAAAAAGTATAATAAACTATTTATTGTTTTGTTTTCACCATAGAAAGATAATTGATTATTTTTCACCATGAATATAGTAGGTTAACCTCGTTAAGAGGTCGAAGAAATAAAATGTCATTAATCAGAAGTTGACAGACAATGGAGCAATGTGTTTACTGTTTATATTTTCCTTTCAAGTATCATCTACATGCACACCACAATAAAACCCTTCTGTTCATAAACAGGAGCGATTATAAACCCCATTTCTTATTTGCATTGTGTCAGAAACTTCCAGCCACAGCATGCAAAAGGAAGATTATATATACTCAGCGTTCCTCAAGCAACAGCTCTGCACCTCAAAATCATGTACACTTATTCGCAATGCTTGGCCCCCCTCCCCAATAACGGTTTCCTTAATCAAGTGCCATCTTTCCCGTGACCTGGTATTGCTCTGAATATTCCATGTCAAGCTGTTTCTGCTAACAAATGATTCTGTATAGTGGCATATACAACAAATGTCAGAACAGATTGAAAGTTGAAGCAGCCAATGTGCAAGAAACCTAAAAAACAAACTAATAATCCATTTGTTATTTGGGTGTTTTATACAGAAACTGAACCAAAGGCCTTTAACACCAAGCTTTCCCCATGCTATTGCACCCTAAGTGGCAAGTGGAAATATTTTAAATTGGCTTAATTGCACTTTTGGTCCTACAATTTCGTCAATTTTCATTTTACAAATTTAATCCCTGGAAGTGTGAAATTTTAGTCCATTTGTTAACTTAACATCTAATATTTAGCATAAATGCGGATGTGACACTCTATTGCAGTGCCACGTCAGCATTTTTATTAAATATAGACTGTTAAGTTAAATGGACCAAATTTGTACAATTAAAATAGTGGTGGGGGAAGATTTTATGGGTGACATTTAACTTCAATTATGTTTGAAAAGAATTCAAACTCAAATTTGAAAGGAATAAAAAGACAAGTCATGATGTACATACCAAACCCACAACATTGGTTTACATAAAAATGGCATTGACAAAGGCTTCCGCATCAAAAGGTTGAAGGTCTTCAACACCTTCACCAACACCCACAAATTTTACAGGGATTCCAAGCTCATCAACCACGCTGACCTGCCAACATAAATTAGTCCTTACCACGATCACCCCAGCAATGAAAAGTAATACCAATAGCGAAAATTTATTCATCCAAAAACTATTAAATATTCATTAAGAGAGAAAAAAATGAAGAGAATACCACACAGCCACCTCTAGCAGAACCATCCAGTTTGGTCAAAACTAAACCAGTAACACCCACAACCTGTCTCAAGTTCAAAGGATTCAGAGTCAGCAATTTCAATAACAGCTGACAGCAAGTTAATACAGAACCATGAGGCAACCATCATACTAAATAATGGAATATTAAGGGAAAGAATATCTAAATTATGCAAGGCAATGGATAATAGGACTTTGAGAATGAGAAACTCAGAGCACCCCACCATACCTGAAAACTAAACATATTTGTGACAGACCATTCATTTGGCTGCAGTATGCTTGCTAACGGAATAAATCTCTAATCATTCATTCCCTTACTGATATTTTTCTTTTTAAAAATATGTATTATGCTTTGTTTTCTAATCTATTCCCTCTATATCCCCATTTCAGGGCCTGTTTTATACTTTTGCCCCCCAGATTGAACTGTACACCACATCTATTGACTCTTGAACATCATAATTGCATGTTTAAATTATGACCATGATTTGGGCATCACAGTAAGTATTACATAAGGGCCAGAAAGTATCTTATTATTATTATCATCATTATATTTTTAAGTTTGAAGAGAGAGAAAAAGTTACAATTGGCATTTGGAAGTAAATTAAGAAGATGGATCCCCTTATTACATAAATGTTTCCCCATATGCATCAAATAATCAAGTCAAACTAATGAGGAGTTTGTATATATGTAATTCTAGGTAACAACAAAATCATAAGTCATTGACTACCAGTTACAATATTTGATCTAGAATTTTTTTTACCATTTCTTCCCATTGTCAGTCTTAATCATAATATTGAAATGTGATCATACACTGATGCAGGGATTCGAGAAAATAAAATATCAATTTCCCCAAACCCAACAAATATACAATTTAAAAGGCAGAAATAGAACTTACATCATTGAATTCTCTCGCTTGTGGCAACATATTCAAACCGGTAGTCCCATCCAGAACCAGTAGAATCTCCTGCAAGCATAATCAACACACATGACCACATGTGTGTATGAGAGAGAAAGAGAAATGGAAAACATGTTCAGGGAAAGACATTTTTCTTTCACAAACTCCTCCACATCATTACTAAACTACAAAGAGAACTAAGGACAAATTAATACGTACAACCTAACTAATACACAGTGGTTATATTAAAAGATACTAAAAAACATGCTACAGAAAGATGATGATGATGATAATAATCATAATTCTTAATTTCATATACAGTAACAGAAGATAGTCCAATCTATTGTACTACAATTTGCTGCAACAGCTGAACAGCTTGAACCCTATCGAACATCAAGATGTACAAACTCTAAGTGAAGGAAACAAATGAGTGAAATGGTATAGATGTAGTTCACTGAATGGAAACTCAATAAATTTATGTCATGCAACTAAAAAAATATTAGCTCATAGATGGAAAAGAGAAAACAAAAGAATTTAAAATAAACTTTCTCCGACATTAAGAATAGGAAGTGACTTGAACAAAAGATAAACGGAAAGCAAACACTGCTCTCTCTTCTGCACGTGTGGACTGATTCATCAAAAGACTAAGAATACGCATCCCCACCCCGTTCATTTATTTTTAAAACACTTAGACTTGTTCATTGCTTGTTCTAGTCTTCACTAACAATGTTTTAGCTCCAAGCAGATTCTCTCATTTCTATGACCATGAAACCGCTCACCGAAAAATTCACGATACATGAAAACCTACAACCAGGTAAGAAAGAAGTCCCCAAATACAGTAACAGTGCAGTTAACAGAGAACAAGGTAGGTGTATTCATATAAATTAATTGACACCATCTGGACAAAAACATACAAAAGCTACCATCCAAATTATAATGATCCGTCAATTTCCACCTAGAAGTCTAAAAGCTTGATCCTCCAAAGATTGTCAGAAAATAAAAAAAAAAGATAAGAACAAAAAAACATTTTTAAGCCATTAAATTGATGGTGGATGCAAAAACAAGCATGGTATGAATTATGATCTAGTGCTCAGTAATTCCCAAACATTTACCAGCAGCAAGATGAGTAAGTTGAGAGGAAAAAGAGTCAAAAACTTGGGCTTACATTAGGTGCACCAGGAACGACTTTAGCAACAGACTTTTTACAGGAAATCAACTCTTCCATTAGGCTGTAATTAGTGTGTAAACCTGAGAACATAACATGTTACCCAATGCTAATATATTTGGGTAGCTCATTTAAACACCAAACAGCTAGGGAAAAATTTCTGTACTTACGCCCAGATGTATCACATAATACAATATCAAAACCTAGCTCTTTTCCCTTTTTTACAGCCTGTGAAAGCACTGCAATTAATACAGTAGGAACAAAATTTAGTATCCACAACAAGAAGTAATCCAATTAAAGATGTTATAAAATTTGAAAGTGATAAACAACAGATGCAGGAGGAAAATCTAATTCCATTTGTACCTGAAGATGCTTTCGCTTTCTCTGATTCAGCCACAACAATCTCACACCCAGTCCTTTCGGCCCATATTTCCAACTGATCACTAGCAGCTGCTCTAAATGTATCACCAGCTGCCATCAATATCTGGTAGATTTTTAAAAATGAGAACAGAAGACAAACACAAAATTTATATCGTAAAATGTGAAGCATAAATATGTGACAGAAGGAAATATGATACAACCATAGATATTATAGGTCAAACACAAGAACAACAAAATCCTTCAATTCCTTTTAACCTTGAAACAAAAATTTGACTTTAAAATTCTCTGGCACCAAATACATAAACAACATTTTCTAATTTTAGAAAATGTAGACCAGGTAATTTTAATGTGCTCTCTTCTCTGAATAAAAAGAGGGTACTCCCTGGGGCAATGGTAAAGTTGCTGCCTAGTGGCCAGGAGGTCATGGATTTAAATCTTGGAAGTAGCCTCTCCACTTGCATGGGTAAGGTTGCGTACATTTACCCTAGCCAGACCCCATTTTGTGGAAGCCTTGTGCTAATTAATATTTAAGAAGAATGTTAATCTTTCTGCAAGTTAGAGGTGGAAAGAGAGGCTAAAAGCTGCTTGATCAAATGGAAGCCATTCTTTGTGATATTTAACTGAAATACTGAATACCCCAAACTAGCTTATTGGCCCCAACCCAGCAGGTTTAACTGTCTATATTTCTACACCAATTGAAGCTTCAGTTAAATGGGACTTCCTGTTGACCAACAAACTTTCAAATGGAGATCAAAATTATGAACCATAGCAACACTCAAATAATGTAATCTAACCTTAGCCCCTTCATTCTTCAATCTATAGGCCAGCTTTCCTGCAAATAAAAGCTGATCAAGTTTACATGATTTTGGATATCTAAACTGCCAAAAACAATTTCATTGCTTATTGGAAGAGGGAAGAAGGGTTCCATCAAAAATATAGTTTAAGAATTTATAATGTATGTATAATATTAATAATAGTTTTGGTGATCTATACTATATTTTTCTTTTTTCCTAATTTTCAATCCTCAATTGACACAATATAACCTTTGTAGCATTTTAGCTTATTCATTAACTCTAAAAAAATAAATCTTTCCTGGAACATAAAGAAAAGAAAAAACTATATGCAGTCTTAATATTCATTGCTCAGCAAAGAATGGAATCAACACCTTAAGTCTTTTTCTTACCCAAAGATGTAGTCTTCCCTCCACCATTAACACCAACTATCATTATTACAGCTGGCTTCCTGAGGACAAAAAAATTTAACCCAATATAAAGCAGAAAAGTGAAGTCAATAAAATTTGGTGACTTGTAACAAAGTAGAAAATGCTCACACCTGTATCCAAGTTGAAGTTCAGTTTTACTCCCCTTGGAAGTTAATAATTCCAACACATTCCTCTTCAGTGCTTCCTAAAGCCGTTCAAATTAATGCATAACACATTCCATTTCATAAAATTAGAAATTGCCTGTTCTATTAAATAACATGATAAAACAAGGGAAGGAAGGTTTCAGTAATTAGTTCTATCCATGTTCAGACCCAAAACAACAACCCATAAACAAGCATATCAAACATTCTTAAACTCCAGGACATAGAGAAATAAAAATTTCAAACTGGCTAAAGAAACAAAAATAGAAAATTATAAGAAAAGTAAAGCATTTTTGGTACTAAAAATATGCCCTTCAAATAATTAGAAACATTTAATACAGGATTATCCTCTAAGATATTAAATGTCCCATAACCAATATTAACACTCACAAGAAAGACCAAAAGTTTCATTATTCAACATTTTGATTCAGCCATTTTTTGAAATTGTAATCACTTTATTTTTTCAAAAACTCTTTCCCTCCAGATTTGGCTAATCCATACACACAACACAACTAACAAACTCCTAAGCACATGTTGAACTACAACAACATAACCTTGAGTCCATGAAACTATTTGAAGCACATTTTAGGTGATTTACCCATTAAAATTCAAAGATTCTCTTCTATCAACTCCGTGTACAATTGATATTTGATACCTTTATCTCATTCCCTGATTTAAGCTTCCCTGAAAATATATCCTCGCGCAAATTCTCCACTATTTTAATAGTGATTCTTGGTCCAAAATCGGACACTAAAAGAGCCTGCAATAAACAAACAAATAAATATTTTAATTAGAATGCAATGATTTGGATAATGTAAAAATCGTTACACTAGTAGTTTGTGAAAACTGAACTCATAAATAAAATAATCTAATTACCATAAACGCCTGTTTACCATGCATGTTAAGATTCTTGAGTTTTATAACGTTACTTTAAAATTTATATTTAGGATAATTATTTTTGTATGAGATCAATCCTGCACAAGAATCAATTTTGGTCAAGCCGAGCAGTAGTGTTAGTGTGTTTGGATAGCTACCAGAATCAATTATAGCCCCCAAAATCATGGTGAAAAATTGAAAAAGTGGAAGCAACTATTTGTTACTTTAACTTTCAACATGGAATTGGATTTGATGCTAGGAAAATTGAATCTAATCCACACACGCAACAATTTTTTTTTTGATCAGCCAAGATAATATATATTATAAAAGAAGAAAAGAACAGTACAAGAAGTACTGCTAGAATTACAAACTAGCTGGAAACAGGGCAGAACTAAGATGGCCTTACAGGAGGCCAGAGAGATCTGCCTGATCACTAGAACAGAAATAAACAAAAAACAAAAAACTAAGCCCTCCCCAGAGACCCAAAACTATCTCTCAAGTTGCTGGACCAATGATGGAAAGGGATATCAAATCCTGATTCCATATTCCTAAGCCAGGACCAGCAAAAGAAAATAGCATTTTCCAACAATTTCTGCCCATCGAAAGCTTCATTGTGGAAGAGAATCCGGTTTCTATGATACCAAATGCACCATGTCAAAGCATTCCACACACGCAACAATGCTACAATAAACAACAAAGTTAAAGTTTTCTCTCCGAGTATTCAATGCAACTAACCACATGTCAGTTAATTCATGACTTGTTTGGATAAACTTTTCCATAAAAGAAAAATGAAATAAATTTCTCATGAGTTACAATTAGCTTATGCATGAGCTAAAAATAAGCTTTTGGAGAAGCCAATGGACCAGGCCCTGTCTCGGCCATAATATAATAAGTAGTTTCACCCTCTACATCTTAGAAGTCAGTATCAAAGAAAGACAGAAATATTGGTTAAAAAAAGTTCCCAAAAGATATAGATTTATTATTATCCAAGCAAAGTGAGAAGAGCAGGCGAAAGCAAGGTGCGAAGCACTAGTGACATCCTCAAGGCAACGAGTTATGAGCTCCTAATGGGTAGGAAAACAGAGAATAGAAGAGACAGCAAAAGGGTGGGATTCTTTCTTCAGCGGCGGATGGAGAGGCAATTCTAATGCAACTGTTAATGGCCTAGCCTCCTCTTCTTCTTGCTGCCTTACTAGCGATACTTTATACTTTCTACAGCAAGAAAGGTGCTTACTCCACCAGGCACCAGGCTTAGCTCAAGAACCCACTACTCATCATATTTGGTTTTGTATTGCTACCGCACATGACTTCAAAAGTCATGATGATATTACTAAGGAGCGTTTTCATTGACATATACTCCAGTAATATTTTAAAATAAAAATGAGTCTTACGTGTCAAGAATGATCGAGATAGCTCAGTTGGTAGAACCATAGATTCTCCAAGAACTTGGCTGGGCTTTCACTTCTAGCATGGAAGAAAGGGCAATGAGTTCTACTGCTTACCCAACTTTGTGACATATCAATAGAGGATAAAGGAAGTAAAAGAGCTATTACACCAGAAAATTCTGTATCTTACCGCGCATCAGTAGGAAAGAATCAGGCACAGTAAATCCCCTCATCCTGGCTTCAAATCCTAGCTTGAGTTGCCAAATCAATCTCTCATAAACCCCCAAGCAGAATCTATTAAGCTGAATCCATATGGGGCCCTGCATTAGGAACAAAATTCCTTGTAACACTTATACTGCTTGATGCAACTACCACTGGAAAGCATCAAACAAGCAAGAGTTCCACGCCTGGGAAGGCTTATTCACCGACTAAACTAACTACTCATTCTCCGGTCAGTCCTTCTTCGAACGCTCCTTTAACGCAATCCAGTAAGGGTAGAGCATTTTTCAGGAGTCAAGCTCGGTACAAGTTCTAGACAAATTCTAGGCTTTTGGGTATCTCAATCTTAAGATTAAATATTTTTAAAAAAGTGGTTTACGAAAAAGCTCTTTTTTTAACAAATAAATTTAAACAAACTGATCAATACAAGAGCTTCTACAAATTAACTTATGTGCCTAAGCTAATTTTAGCTCATGAAAAAACTTATTTCATTTTCATTTCTTTTTCTCCTTTTAAGTGCTTACTTTGAAATTCATCCAAACATCTTCCGGTCAGTGTTATTGTATATTTAATTAGTTAGGATAATTTTTATTTGTTTAGACCACATGTATCCTCCACCGGAGACAATCATGTTCGAGTGAGGACCACCATGGGCGGCCAAACTCTCCCTCGATAATTTGAGTGTACGAAAATTAAATTCTAAATAAAATAAAATAAAAACTCAAGAATTTAGAAATGAACAAGAAGGAACCTCTTCGAGTTCGTCGAGGACGCGATCGGTGTCGGCAAGGTTCCAATAGAGGAGAAGCTCGTCGATGACGGCGAGGTTGCTGCGGGTCTTGGAGAATCCCGAGAAGAGCTTCTCCACGTCGCTCTTCGCCTTCTCCTTTATCAACCGCCCTAGTTTCGTGAAGAACCCGGTCTGGCCGGCCGAGCACCTGAACCGGGTCGAACCGGTTCGGGAATGAGGGGGTCCGGTTCGAGGAGCGACGTTGAAGAGGATGAATTGGGGATTTGACGAAGAAGGTCGTGATATGACAGAGAAGCGA
Organism: Glycine latifolia; assembly: GCA_013407115.1. Taxonomy (NCBI): domain Eukaryota; kingdom Viridiplantae; phylum Streptophyta; class Magnoliopsida; order Fabales; family Fabaceae; genus Glycine; species Glycine latifolia. The sequence goes on from CM023943.1 coordinate 1,275,868, forward strand.
GCGAATGAAGCAGAAGTGGTAGCCATTTCTGCTACTGCTGCTAAGTGCCTCCGCAGTTCGATGAAGCAGAAGAAGATAATGTGAGCAAAAAGTGACGTCGTTTTGAAATTTTAAAACACAATGTGGTTTATATATATTGTATATATTATTTAAATGCTTTATAATGAAATAAAGAAAATTTTATATTTTATAATTTAGTAAGTAAATAAAATAAAAATATATCAAATTTATGGTTGATTTTAAACATATACAACTCGTAGCTTTTTTATTAAGAAAGAAAATATTGATTAATTAGAAATATAAATTTTTAATAATTATTTTACTTTTTTTCTTTTTAATAAAAACTTACAATTTTTTAGTGTTTAAAATAAGTGTAAACGATATAGTTTTTAATTTTACTGGAATAGTTTTTTCTTAAAAAAATGTTAATAGTTTCTGAAAGATAATAACAAATAATTGGTTAGCACAAATAAAATTATCTTTTATAGAAGATACTTGTAATATAAACTGGTTTTTAATGAATTTCTCAATCACTTTTAATTTTTTTTAGTATATTTTAATCTATATATATATATATATATATATATATATGTAGATATCTAAAAAATATATTAATATAGTTAAAAATATTAATATGTATCATATATTATTTTGATTCATATAAATATTTGTTTCCAAAATATTATCTTTATAAATATATTTGTATTTGTATATAATTTTGATTTTGATTATAAATTTAGATATGAAAATTATTTAAAGAGAATTTTTTATTTATTAATAATTTTATAAATATAAAAGTAAATTGAGAAATCAAACTATATGATGTTTGAAAATACGAAACAGTTATAGATGTTGATGTATCGTTTAAAAAAACTTCTTTTCAAAACGACGTTGTTTATTACTAACATAATGATCAAATACACTAAAATAAATAATTTAAGTGATAAAAAAACATTGGATAGTAAAATTTGAAAAAATAAAAATATGAGTGACAAACTTAAATGATAAAACTAGAAGCCTAAACAATATAATTACATGGACACATTTCCTATAATTTTAAATTCATTTCTTAACCCTCAATTCTATGAAATTATAGTAAAAAATAAATTGAAAATGACTCAAATTTATGATATTTTCTTTAAAAAAAAACAAGATGTAAAATATTCAGCTTATATATTTTCGGGAATTAATTTTAAAAAATTACTCCAATATTAATTATAAAATATTGCTTTACGCTTACAAAATTTTATACACCAAATAACAAAAACTAGATAACATTTTGTAATTATTAGTTAATATACTGCTACAGTTTTCCATTAATCACTTCCATCCAAACAGAACAGAGCAGTTCTATTCTATCTGAAAACCAGAAACACTTATTCGATTCAAACACAATCTGCGTGGGATTTTATGCTCTCTCACTCAAGATAAGGTGTGACTTCTCTTATTCTTGGTGAGTTTCAAATCTCCATCTTTATCAACATATGTGCCACCCCCCGCCCC
>CM023943.1:1277470-1316195 GCA_013407115.1 Glycine latifolia
TCAGGACTTGTTAATATTTCTGAAACTGTGAATCAATTTCAGGACTTGTTAATATTTCTGAAACTGTGAATGAGTTTTGGAACAGTTTATTGAGTTTGTATTTTGTATCTGCTACTAATTTCCAATACTTTGCATACAGATTTTTTGTATTGTTTCTTTGCTATTCTCTATCAATTATGTTGAAAAGGTGCTGCATTTCATGTCTGCGGCTCCTGTAGGAACAAGAACAAACCCCTTTTTGTGAGTTGTTAATTGGATTCATTAGGAGAGAACTGAGAAAGATTGATTTTTTTCGTTGAGTTGCATGATCAAACCTATTTGATTGAAATTGATTTAAAAGGGTAAGGAATGGAAGGGTTACTGAATTCTTTGCTTAACCAAAGTTGCTTAAAACCCTTTGGTTTCCCTCCAAGACTTGGTTATACTTTCCCCGTGATCACGAGAACGGGGCATTTAAATCGAAAACCTGAATCCTGCACCCTGAGAAGTAACTGCACACAATTAGGTAGAGACAGTACTGGCACTAGCTCCAGAGGGGCTAGTGTTGCTGCATTGGATAGTGATGATAAAGGAGAGGAATCTAGTACGGACTGGGAATTGGAGTTCCTTGGGGAACTTGATCCGTTTGGTTACCGAGCTCCCAAGAAAAGGGAAAAAGAACAGAGGTCAAAGTTGCTTGAAGCCACTGACGGAATGGACTGGTGTGTGAGGGCGAGAAAGAAGGCGCTTGAATCAATTGAAGCAAGGGGCATGGCTCATTTGATGGAAGATATGGTTACTGTTAAGAAGAAAAAGAAGAAGGATAAGAAAAAGTTGGAAAGCAAGAAGAAAGTAGTTAAGAAAATAGAGAAAATAGAAGATCTTGACTTTGGTTTGGAGGAAGACTTGCTACAGCCTATGAAACCTGAGATTGATGTTGGTGATTTGAAAAAGAGAGTGAGTATGTTTAACGATGGAATGTTTATAGAAAAGAAGGAGAAAACAAAGGAAGCATTTGTCAATAGGCTTTCTCAGTTCTCTGGGCCATCGGATCATAGAAAAGAAATCAACTTGAACAAAGCAATTACAGAAGCACAGACTGCAGATGATGTGTTAGAGGTTACTTATGAAACAATTGTTGCAGTTGCAAAGGGCCTAAGTCCCTCACCTCTATCCCCATTGAATATCGCCACTGCTCTTCATCGCATTGCTAAGAATATGGAGAAGGTTTCTATGATGAGGACTCGAAGACTGGCTTTTGCTCGCCAAAGAGAGATGTCTATGCTTGTGAGCATTGCGATGACTGCCTTACCTGAATGCTCAGCTCAAGGAGTCTCTAACATATCTTGGGCATTGTCCAAAATTGGAGGCGAGCTGCTTTATCTTTCAGAAATGGATAGAATTGCCGAGGTTGCACTGACCAAGGTTGGGGAATTCAACTCTCAAAACATTGCTAATATTGCAGGTGCTTTTGCCGTAATGCAGCACTCTGCTCCTGATCTTTTCTCAGTTTTGTCAGAAAGGGCTTCGGACATAATTCACACTTTCCAAGAACAAGAACTTGCTCAGCTATTGTGGGCTTTTGCTTCTCTATATGAGCCTGCTGACCCTATATTTGATTCTTTAGACATAGTCTTCAAAGATCATAGCCAATTGAGAGGTTGTACAGGTGAAAGGACATCAAATAATCATGAACAAATCAGGGTAGATAGAAGTGGTGCCTCAAATGGATCTCCTGTACTAACTTTAACTAGGGATCAGCTTGGGACTATAGCTTGGTCCTATGCCGTCTTTGGACAAATGGATAGGAGTTTCTTCTCTCATGTCTGGAAAATTCTCAGCCACTATGAGGAGCAAAGGATTTCAGAGCTGTATAGGGAGGATATCATGTTTGCTTCTCAGGTTCATCTTGTAAACCAGTGCTTGAAGCTTGAATTCCCACATCTTCAGTTGTCATTATGTGGAGACCTTGAGGATAAAGTTGCTCTTGCCAGAAAAACTAAAAGGTTTAATCAGAAAATAACTTCATCGTTTCAGAAAGAGGTTGGACGCCTTCTCGTTAGCACGGGCCTTGAATGGGTCAAAGAATATGTTGTGGACGGTTACACTTTGGATGCTGTGATTGTTGATAAGAAGCTCGCTCTGGAGATTGATGGTCCAACTCATTTCTCAAGAAATACTGGTGTGTATTTTGTTTGTGTATATTAAATTCGTAACCTTCTTTTCTCTTATATCTAGTTGAATCTTAACTAACTGGTTTGTTATTTTATTATCTTTGCCTATATTAGGTGTACCTTTAGGACATACCATGTTAAAACGCCGATACATCACTGCTGCTGGTTGGAAAGTCGCATCAGTATCCTATCAGGAGGTGAGCTCTCTTAGTTCATAGTTCAGACTTATATCTTATCCACTTTTAATTCCCTGACATTTTTTCTCATACAAAAAAAAAAAAACATAAAACCATGAAGCTGATCATATGTAAACACACATCTTGATTAGTTGGCATATTGTTAACACATGCAGCATATAGAACTCAATAACAATAGTATACAGTCTGGATAAATTTATTATTGGCAAGGTGTGTGCCTTTTGGCATATTGTTGGAGTGATTATCTTGCAATTTACACTCGGTAGAAACATTTGATCATAACCCTCTTGCCACTATTTGCACCTGTCACAATTCCAAATTTTCTTGAGAAATAACTAGCCAATCAATTTCGCCACTTGATGGTGTTCAATTGTTACGCACTTACTCACTCACACACATGTGACCTCTCTGAATATCACTATCTCAATAAGTCATGACCAATACTTATGACATGTCCTGACCTTAGAATGTGTCAACCTTCCCCCAAGCTTCACCCTAAAATTTTGTAATTTTGTTTACCAAAAAGCATATTACCTCTTCAATGCTTATTTTCAAAGTAACAGATATGAGTTGCTCTTAAACCAGACAATTTAAGGACTTTGTAATCGATAGAAATCTTGATTTGTCTTGGAAGAATTTATTGATGATAGGGCTCTTTCTTGTAGTGGGAGGAACTTCAAGGAGCATTTGAACAAGCAGAGTATCTTGGGAACCTTCTCAAAAATCATCTAGAGGAAGGATATGCCAAAACTACATTTGACTGAGGTGAAGTGATAATCCGATGCTGCTTGTCAAGCATAAGGAGATATAAGATATGTATTTTTTTATTAAGCTCCCTTGAGAAATTTTGGTAAAGGGGATGTATATTTCTTAGAAATGTTACATTTTAAAAGAATATAGTACCATTTCTCCCCTGTTTTGGTGTAAAGTATCACTTTAGTCCCTAAATTCAAGTATTCGACATCATGCGTGTCATTGCTAAACGTTTGTCTTTGCGCTTTTTTTTTTTGTATTTTTCCTATAAAAAAAAATCCATTTTTGAAAATGAACTTCTAGAATATATTTTTGTCAATGTACAAATGTTCCCGAATGTATATTTTTATTTTTGGAAGACAAATGAATATATTATTATATATAAGAAAGAGAGAACTGAACCAAGGTCACAAGATGTGGGGTAAAATTTACATACTGAAATTGGCTTTCCATAATCTAATGGGAAGTGCAGGAAGCAACAATCCAAGATGTGATGAGTTCAGCCCATAAATAAACTGGTATAAAAGCCAGCCCAACACCACCTTTTCCATACAAGGTTGCTCACCATTGAAAATAGCATGTTTCTTTGCAACCACAAGGACCAAATTCCTGCAAGCCACACAAGACATACAAAAAGTATTAAGTGACACAGACACAGTGACAGGGATTTTTATGTGAGAGAACAAGTGATAAATTTTGACTATTAGATTTTGTTATAAATAGTCAAGATTAAAACATATAAATTATGATTTTTCTTAGGAAATACTATAACTTTTAAATAATCATGTGACTTCAAATAATATTTTTAAGTAACCTTTGTATAATTATTAACCAAAATGTGTCTCACTCTTATAGTCATCATCATTATATATATCGATTAACTTACTTTCTATGATTTTTTAATCTGCGGCCATCCTCTGCTCCTATCGTTGTCAACTTATTTATTGTATTACAAATTAGAAATACAAGGGAAGGAAAGATCCTTGAAATACCATTAGTTTTTTCCAACATGTTATCCTAAATTTTCCAAACTCATTCTTGTTTAGTTGCAGATTCTCTCTCTACATATCCCTTATTGTCCACAAAGAAACAGTCAAGCCTGTTGTGTTTCCGAACAATAACAGGGGCAGCTGACTTGGTCTGAAACAACCCTTACTCAATAGAAACTAAAAAGTGATTCCATTAAAGGAAAAGACACTGAACAATTAAAACAAAATATGGAACTTATCTCCCTTGGAATTACTTGGCAAGGGGATGTTGGAGTATCTCAAAAGGGTTTCGTTAAAAAGCCACCCAAATTCACAAAGCATTATAATTATAATTAATAAAAAAATTAAATTACATAATCATAGGTTAACAAAAAATTTCATAATTGAATCCCTTCGGCCGGATTTTGACACCGTCTGATGGTCCACTCAACATTTGACCAATCTTGGATATTCATCCAATCATCTCCAGTTGTACAAGCACTATCTAAATACAATTGTTAGAAGTTATAAGATTGGTTTGATGATGAAAGAAATATGAAAGTAAGAAAAGGTGGTGGATTTAATTGGACCGTTAACAAAAAAATTAATAATTAATAAATAATATTTATTGATAAAAAAAACACAACCACCCACTGCCCAAGAATCTTGGAGTAACTACTAGAAGAGATATGATAAGATGAACTTCTATATGAGGCCACGTTTGAAAAGAGAACAAATAGATTATACTTTCACAATAAATATTTTTGGGTTAAATTTTATGTTTTGCTAGACACAATCTAACTATACGAACTATAATCATACTCCACACCAAGTTCATCGAATTTGAATTATTATTTTAATAAATTGTAATGAACTCTTAGCCATTATGCCTACAGAACCTTTTTTAAAAATTATTCTTTAGCTAAATATATATATTAATTCAGAATAAAGCTACTTGAACCTTTGAGATGCATAAAGAGTAAAGACTCTAAATTTCCAGCCACGAAAGAAAATTCCTCCCAACAGGAGCGAAGCTTCCTTGTATGTTCCGCCGTCAAAAGTCTAACCGCCACAACCTTTTTTTTAACCTACGCCTTCGTAATTGAAAACGTCAAACACATTCCTTACTCCGTCAACCTTGCAAACCACGCTCCGTATATATGTTGTAATAACGGCTCATAAATATATAGTCATATTCAAGCCACAGGAAAGTGCTTCAGCGATAAAAAGAAGCAACCTCTCTCTTTCTCTCTTCTTTCTCTTACGTTTCCAAAAACCCACATATTTAACACTCTCTTCTCCTTTCTCCTCTTCCATTCAACATTAAAATCTCCAACATTCCCACATCTCTCTCTCATATATTCATTTGTCTTTCTTGACTAAGATATCTTATCCAGAGTTCAAGACTATTCCTTTGAGACTTCGAGTTTGGTTTAAAGGATAGACTACTCTCAACATTTTATATTTACATTTGTTTAAAGGATTAAAATTAATCCTTTAAAGAACTAAGTTTCATTTAAAGGATCGACTACTTCTCATCATCTTGTATTCTACTAATTCTTTAAGATATTGAGATTCATTTAAAGAATTAATTGCTCGATATCTTATACATACATCTTTTGCAATGTCGAGAACCGTGGAGATCACAATTTTGTCAGCAGAGAACCTCCAAATGAACAAAAAACCCATTAGAGGGAACACATTTGTGACGGTTCAATCCGAAGCTAGCAACGACACAAGTGCCACAAGAGTGGATTCTGAAGGAGGGAGTTACCCTTCGTGGAACGAGAAGCTTGTGATGGACATGCCATTGCATGCAAGGTTTATAACCGTTGAAGTGAAGTGCAAGACATCCTCTACGGTGTCGAACAGTGTCGGAGTGGCGAGAATACCGGTTTCCGATTTCGTCGGAGGGTACGTGCCGGAAAATCAATTGCATTTCTTGAGCTACAGGTTATGGGACGGTAAAGTTAGGAGAAACGGGGTTGTAAATATTTCGGTGAGAGTGAAAGTGGCACAACAACAACAACATTCGTGTAATTCGAATTCTATGTCGTTGTCGTCGGCGGTAACGGGTGTGCCGGTCGCCGGTAATGGATCCACCGGAGTTGTGACAGGGATTCCAGCTATTTGGTTAAACTACCAAAGAAATTAATCTTTGAAGGGTAAAAAGAAAAAAGAAAATTTGGCCAAATTACCTGGCAAATTATTGACTCAATTACAATCTGTGACTTTTCCAGAAGTATATATATAAATTGTGAATATAAGAAAAGAAATTTACAAGTACTTTTTTTACTCTAGTTAAAACTGACACTGTATATTGTTATTATATATATTTTACATTTAATTGTAATAAACTACTTTTGTATTATTAAATTGGTGAATATGAAGTTAATGTTATTCATATAATTTTTTAATGATCGTATGCTAAAATAAATTTAATTTAAATTTAAAATACTTCAATTGAGTGTGTGCGTCTAAAAGTGAGAGAGTGAGTGTTTGATGAGAAAAAATAGTCTCATTGGCTCGGTATGTGATCTAAAATTACTTATAGATTAGTCTTTGATTCATGATGTTAAATATAACTATAGTGATCTTTGTGTTAATTTCTTACTTCTTGTTTAAACTGTCATTTAGAAAAACTTAGTTGAATAATTAGCTGCCTTTTTTTACTTTTAATTGTTACACAAGTTGATATATACTACTTGATTATGGCAATATGTACAATATAGTTTATGAGGTCCCTTGGTGGGTGTAGCTAGAAAGGAACATTTATATTTTTAAAGATGTTTCTTTGCTACAAATTTTGATCGTAGGAAAAAACCATTTATTATTTGGGCAGCTTCTTTGATCAAGGATAAAATCGTGTTTCTTTGTTTTGCTTACTTATTAGCATAGGTATCTAAATAACTATTATGTGTTGGCTTTAGACTGTTAAACACCTATGCGCGATATTCTTGACCATATTATGATCTTACGGACTTATTAATGTTCTCAAGTTTGGATTGCAAGACGAATCCATTGACTAACACAAAAATTGGCGATTTTTTCACCAAATGGGATTTTTTTTTAATTATTAAATGGGGTGTATTTAAAAAAAATTATCAAATAGGGATAAGTGATGCTACTTAACACGACTTCTATTTTTCTTTTAAAAATTTTTAATTTTTTTTAAACATGCATTCAGAAATCGTGCCACTTAATACAACTTCTGAGTGAAAAATAAAAAAAATAGAAGTCATATCACATGACACTTATCCCCATTTAATAATTTTTTTAAAATCAACCCCCATTTGGTAATTAAGAAAAAAAGAGCCCCCATTTAAAGAAAAAGCTAAAATTGACCTTAATGATTTGATTACCTATTTTTAATATTACTCTTTTATTTAAATATGTTTCTATGTATTTACAATATTCAAATTCAATATATTTTATTTCAGATAACAAAGTTAAATTTTACTAGAACCAACATAAAGTTGATAAAGAAATCAAACTATCTATTGTTTTACATTATTATTTAATTATAATCTATTATATGTAATAAATTTATTGATTTTTATAATAATTATTTTAAAAATTATACATACCAATGATAATTTTTAATTAGTTGACAATGTAAAATTATTTCTATTATCAATGTATATCATTAAACTTATGATAATCTTGTTTAAATAATAATAAATAAAAAACTTTCAATATAAAAATAATTTATATAAAAAGTTATAGCTTTATAAAGATAAAAATAATGACATCAAACATTAAAATAAAAGATAAAATTAGAACCAAATAGGAAAATATATTATCAAGAAAATTTAGCTTAATTAATTGATAAGAGTGAATAAATTGTTATAAATTCTCCATAATAAAAAACTATATCAAAATAAAAGCAAGCACGAATATTATAGAATCAGAAAATTATTTAAGCAAAATCTAATTCCTTCATTGACTATTATAGTCCGAGATCCAAAGTAATTAATTATCGGTGTTTCTTTGCATTGCATTCATGGCCTATCCCATCTGGCAGTAATAGAAAACATTTGCATGCCTTATATAATTTTAAGAAAAATTTACGGGACGACACTTTTAATAAGCACCAGTGGTCTAGTGGTAGAATAGTACCCTGCCACGGTACAGACCCGGGTTCGATTCCCGGCTGGTGCACTTCTGTGGGAGCTGTGATGAAAATTCATCTGATTGATGGGTCAATCAATAAGTCATCTTAAACAAATAGATGAATAAATGTTTCTCTGAGCTCCTATTTTATTTATTTATAATAACTACAAAATATATTCTTATATTTCCATCTAATTGCTTTTTCTTATTTTCTTTTGCTTCCATTTAACAGGTCAATGATTTCTTTAATTGCTAATTGCTAATTGTCATAATGACACAATCTTGCCAAGTATATACTGCAACTCTGCAAGGCAAGGCAAGCATACGTATAACTGTATAAGACTATGTATGAAAAAATAATTAGAAATGTGTTTAAAAGGAAACTTCCTTAATTGTGTTTTAATTCTTGTTCAACTAGTAAAATTAGAAAAAATAGGTTATGAATTGAGCATAAATTTATTAACTTTTACAAACAAGCAAAAATAAGAAACAAAGGTGCTCAGACTAGTTATAAATTATTGATAGTGTAAAACAAAAATAATTCGACACTCTTAATCAATTATAAATTGTAATATATAGTAAATTTATTGAATTTTATAATAAATATTTTAAAAATCATATTAATTGTGATTTTTTATTACTTGAGAGTGAATTTCTTTTAAGCAAATAGTACATGGTCATTAAACTGAAAAATGTCATTTAAAATAATTCTGTTTAAAGTCAATATAGAAAAACTAAAAAATACAAGTAAATATTTTAAATGACACCAATTTTGTATTAGTGAGACAAGAATCAAACATAATTAGGAATAGATAATTTGAATCCATGTCAAAGACCTTTTATATTACTGAATAAATTAATATTCCATGCATTTCTCGCGAAAAATACCTTATGGGCCGGGCCCCATATGTAGAAACACGATCCAACTCAACGAGAAGTTCGCTAGCATTATATAGTCAATATACTATTATTATTTTACATTTGTTCCAAGTTGAATTCCTTTTCGAATTAAATTATTAATCAAAATCAAGCTGTGTTCAAAACAAGTTTCTCATGCTCGTTGTGAATGACTGCGTGAATCATGGATTAACTAACATTTTTATCCGTTCAAAATTTCACATGCATTTCGCAATTTTGAACAATCAAACATGCATGTTTTCACAATGTTTTGAAACCAACACACTATTGTTTACCATTCTACTACCAAACGCTGGGTCCTAATTTACTTTAAGATGCGTAGTGGTTTTTCCACGAAAATGCGTAATTTCTTGTAGGCCAAATGGTTCTTCAAAGCAGATATATTGCAATGATGACACAAATTTGAGTCACACCACGTGTTTGTTATCATATATATCAAATTTGACATAAAGTATACATTTGTTAGTTTGTTGCCTATGAACAAACACATTTACTTACTTTTAATCAATTCAACAATTTAAGCCATGTCCAAGGTCCTTAGAGTAATTTTAGTGAGGAATCTTGGAGAGATATCTTCAGTTGAAGATCTCTCTTTTCCTAGATCTATCATTAAAAAAGAAATACAGATCTCCACGTGAAGATTCGATTCTTCTACAAGAATTCTGAAATTTTACACGAAGTTAAAAAAAATGATTTTTTATGTGACAGGACGAAAAAAAATGAAAAAAATAAAATTAAAAGGTAAAATTAATTACTTAAAATTAAATATATACTTTATTAATATTTATATATTTTTTCATTCTTTATTAATTCAAATTAATTACTTAACTAATTAAATTTTAAATATTTAAAATTGGAATCCATGTAGAACCCATGTAGGATTCATTAAAATTATCTAAGATCTCAATTTAAAATTTACCGATAAAAAAAAATATCACAAATCTTATAAGATCCACTAAAAAATAATCTAATATCCCAATTTAGAATCTATTACTAAATACCATGCTCATAGCAATTCAAACGGAGGACGCAAAAGCATATTTTAATTTTGATTCATGGTTAGCTCAATGAGTCATGTCCAACTCAAAAGCTAAGAAAATATCCAAACACGTGTTACAGCTGAGGGGACCCCACGAATCTATTCTTCAAAGCTGATTCATATTGACCAACTTAGATGGATGAGGAAAAAACTAGAATAGGATAAAATATATATTTCCAATTTTACATTCGACGTGATAATTCATCCCCAGAATAGTGAGAATACTACTCTTCAGTCATAAACCACGGACATTGAATTTATCTTCTTCTTTGTTTTCTGTTTTTTTTACTGGACCTTTGACAGAGAATTTATCTAATCATATGAAATATTTGTAACTTTTACAATAATTTTTTAATATATCATACTTATCATAATTATTTGTTAGCTGGTCGTGACAGTTCATATAAATTATTATTTTTATTCATAATTTTTAAAAAATTAAAAATGATCTTATATATGATTTTAAGATAATTTTACAAAATAAAAATATGAAATCAAACTAGTTTCTTTTTTTTCCAGAAAACTATTCCCTTAATTTTTATAATTACAGTATATTATTTTCATTCGAAGTTTTAGTTTCTACATGAGAAATCGTAACTTTTAGTTCCTATACACTAATAAAAGTTAAATTTTCCTTTTAAAAAAATTTAAATTTTAGTCTTCATTAGTAACATCAAAGAAAATTTTCTAAAAATATAAAACATTACAAATTTTTTGTCCCAGTAATAAATTGCCAAATTAAAAAATGTTCAAGCACCAAAACTAAAAATATTTATTTAAGAACTAAAACTTAAAATAATGATAATTATATAAAATAAATAAATAGGTTAATAAAAAAAATCATTAAAGTAACTTTATTCTAGTTAAATAAAATCATTATAAACCACAAAACATTTGTTTTCTTCTAAATATTGAATATAACACCAAAAATGTCATCACAAATAATTTGATATTCGAGTTTCTTAATTAAAATTTGGGGTTTGATTTTGATTTGGGTATGGAGTTGAAACTCAAAGTATATCCTATCAATATGATAACAAATAGTTGATATTAGTGATACTCAACTTTGTTATCTTAAGCAAAAAGTTGGATTCAAAACTTTTGAATAAACAAAATGTGATTAGGAAGAAAGACGAAATCATAAATGATTAGTTAAATTTTTCTATAAAAATTAATGATAAATAAAAATTTATTGATAAATATTTCATACTAATACCACCAATAAAGTATAAAAAAAAAGTATACCCTGCATCCTTAAACGATTAGCTGTATATTGTTTTGTGGCGCAACGGTAAGTTTGAAAACTACGATAGAAACCCATTGTTATATATTAACAAGCACACAGACAGCAACCTTATATTTATTCTATTCTGAGACATCATCCAAATCTGGTTTTTTCTCATTCTTTTCACACGTAAATCACAATATCCTTAGTTCATGGCAACCAAACCAAAAACTCTGGAGCTCACGGTTTTGTCTGCGGAGGGTCTCCACGTGAGGGGAAAGCCGACGGCGAACATGAAAGTGTTTGCAGTGGTTCGCGCAGAGTCGATAACGAGCCACACGACGGCGATGGCGACGACGAACGGGAACGACAACGGTTTCCAGTATTCGTGGAACGAGAAATTCTGGGTGGAGCTTGGGCCTCACGCGAGGTGCGTGACGATTGAAGTGAAGTGCAGGACGGAAACGTATAATAACCGTGCTTCTCTCTCTCCTCTCAAATATTTTTTTTCTTCCTTTTTCTGGTTCTGCCATTAACGACCAGAGAAGCTTCATATCTTCTCCATTTTTTCATCTAAACACTTCCCACCCAACTAGAAAGTTGATTAGAACTCCTCTATGAGCTAGATTCCAGCTTCAGTTTCTCGAAAAAACCATCAATCGGAGAGATCCAGTTCTCTAGGGAACTTCTCAAAGTGGGGATTTGAAGGAGAAAAGAGGCGTTTTAAGGACGCTAAAGCGTGGAGAAGTGATCCTCTACCTTTCCTCAACAGTTTAGAGGTAAGAAACTCAAGTTTTACCGATTGATTTGTGAATTTGTTCTTGAGATGAATAGTAACCATTTTGCGTTAGAGCTGAAATTAGGCTTGGGTTCTTTAGAAAAGTATGCTCAGGAGGTTGTTCTGATGAATATTTAACTTTGAAACATGACTTTTGATGAAGTTTGGTTTTGACTCTGATATCTGTATGAGTAGGAAGAATGTTGATATAATGATGAGTTTGAGCCTAGGTACCTTTACAAAAGATGTTCAGGAGGCTAAATAAACGGTGAAAATGTATTGAAATAGCCGTTCTGATAAACTTGTAAAGTATGGATAATTGACCTGGTTAAGGCCAGTGAATCCTTTAAATTGGCTCATACCGAGTCTTGTAGGGACTCTGATGCCTTAATTAGGCTGAGATGAATCTGTTGAGGGTTTGTGAACCGCCAATGAAGTGGTTAGTTTTGATAACCCTAAGATAGAAAACAGAGAGGTTGAAATGGAAAGAAATTGCGTTTCTTTTCATTCTGACGGTCGAAAACCGTTATATAGTGTTTGAATGTCTTGTTAAATTATTGATATATGCTTGTTGCCTTGATATAGGGCGTGACACCGAGGGTGTTGGTGGCGTAGCCCACGGTCCAGGGATTGGACAGCAGAGCACTGCCTTGTCAGGTAAGCTCTGTGTTCTTGGGACTGTTCCCACTGCTGTGTTCCACCATACTCCGAGGGAGTGATGGTTACATTCATGATGCATGTGCATTGCATTGGTGATTACAATATTCTCATGATAATATATATGCATTATGCTATGCTTTGTATGTATGATTGTGTTCTGGATAGATCTTCTGGCCAGTAGATAGATATGGACCTCCCTAGGAGTAGAGCGCACCTCCTAGTTTGGTTTGCTCCATAGGAGAGATTCCTTAAGACCAAGAGATAGGTGGGCCCGTTGCGGATGAGACCTATTCTCTGAGGTACCATATGTCGTGCATCCTTGTGTAGGGGTAGCTCCCGTTGGATGACACGGGGTGTGAGTTCCGGTCTCACACTAGATGCTGATGATTATGCATCTTTTTGATAAGGGTGATGATGATCCCTTAATACCAAGAAATAGGGGGTCCCGTTGCGGTTGAAGCCTATTCTTGGATGTGCTATGTGTATATGTATTGTTGTGAGGGCCGGGAGGCCTAGTTATTGTGATACCTATGATGCTGTGTGCCTTGAAAGTGAGCCAGGGGGAGGGAAAAGCCTCCAAGAGCCCTGAGCTTACTGAGATTTTTATCTCACCCCTGTTTGGGGATATTATTTTCAGGTGATGCTGCTGGCAGAGACGACAGGTCCCAGGGCGGGAGGCCCCAGTAGGGACAGACTCTGTGTGGCTGTTGGGATAGTTTTTTTGAGAGCATTGTGGCTCAGTTTTTGTTACTTATGTTTTTGTTTTGTACCCCTGAGAGGGAAGATATGCATGTGCATATATTTTGAGCTTGTATAGAGTATGTACTGAGCATATTGTATTATGTACATATGTTTAACTCTCCTGGTATATCTGTATAGATATTATAGTCTCATCTGCCGTTGTTTTTGAGTTATCTGGATCCCTAAGACTTTTGTGATGTTTTGGCATTCGTTTCTGTTACTTTGATTTTAATACCATACATAATGAATCAAGAGATACGGTTTTGAAAACGCTTCCGTGGTTGTAATTAATTGGTTTTATATTAATTACTGCGCTTATCTGATTAAGTAATATGTTAATACACCGGATGCATACGGGGTGTTACAAAACGGGAGTGGTGAGAGACGTCGGCGTAGTGAGAATTGCGGTTTCGGATTTTCTTGGAAGGTCTTCGGTGTCTGATCATTGCTTACAGTCTTTGTGTTACAGGTTGAGGGATTGGGATGGCAGAGAAAACGGAGTCGTTAATTTCTCCGTTAGGGTGGCGCCGCCGCCGGCGGAGGGTACTGAAAATGATTGTTCGTCGTCTACTTCGGTTACTGGAGTTGTTACTGGCATTCCGGTTTATTGGAACAATGACAACTAGAAGCACAAGCAAAATAAGGGGTTATGGGTATCTTTAGGTAAGTTTATCTCTATGGAAGAAAATAAATGAGATAAACTTTAAGTAAAAATAAATTTTTTATTAATTAATTTTTAGAAGCTTATAATTATAATTTTTTTATAAATAATATTTATAAATTAGTTAAGTTATAGAAAAGTATTTTATCTTTTTATTTTTATTTTTATTTTTAAAAATACTTCTAAAGAAACTTAGATTCAAATATATCGGCAGTGTTTTCCTATGTTTTTTATTTGGAGATAAACAATTAATTTGGTGTATGTATACATATTGATGTTGATTTGGCTTTCTGCCCAGCATGTTTTAATCATTAATTAGAAGATTTTGGGTTATTATATACGGTATATACACCCCCTTTCATTCTTTCTTAGAAGATCCAATTAACATTAACTAATTCATTTAAATTAAAGAAACTAGTTAATTTATTTCATAACATTAAATATGATTTTAAACTACCCCTCACATTAATCATACACTTACATACACTTAAAATTAATGTATTCCATCAATTACTTATTGAAATAAAAAAATAATTTAATTAAGTTAATTCAATTGATATTGAGCAAAACATGCATAAGTTATTATAATTAAATTCACTAATATTATTTTAGATTATTTCATTAAAAATTTAAGCAATGAAGTATTCGAACAGGGCCTTGCTAGGTCAGATGATACTCGTGTAAAGGAGAGGAAGAAACTACTTGGCGATTAGTGTGTGTGGAACCTGAGAAAAAAATTGAGAGAGGTGTGGGAGAGCTAAAAAAAGAGAGGTGAGGTTCTTATAATTTTATAATTAAGTGTGTATCTATGAAATAAACGATTCAATAAGATAATTTTTAGTTTTTAGTTAACTCTTAATTATCAATTAGTTTTTTTAACTTTTAATTAGTTTGTTTAAACATAATTAATAGTTATCATGTGTTAAATCTGGGTGATAAGCTTAATGAGTCATGTTCAACTCAAAAGCAAAGAAAATACCCAAAACACTATATAATAATGAATAAAGGGGACCCCAGGAATTTAAGCTCCTCCGAACCTATATTGATGTCGATCAATGCTTTTATTTATTTTATTATTTATGGATAAATGTTAATTTATTAGAATGTTTATTTTGTGAAAATATAAGACTGATTTTATGGTAAAAAGTAAAGGAAGTTGTTTTAGATGGATAAAAACTAATAGATTAATGATTAATATTTATTGATAAAAAATGTTAGTCTTATTATAGGTTAAGAAATATATTTCTGCACGTCTTGTAGTGTGTTACGTAACTATATTTTTTAATTTACTAAAGAAGTTTGTAATATATCACAAGGAAAATTAGTCAAAATTACAGAGTCTTAATTTAATAATATTCATGTAGGCGGATATGCCTAAATTAATAATTAAAAATCAAATTAAAGTAGATCACGCCAAGGATGTCAAATGAAATTCAATTATAATTGAAAATATAACATTATAAAATATCTTTAAATTATAATGCATTCTAATTAAATCAAAATTTATCACACAAAATATTGTACACTTATTTTATATATATATATATATATATATATATATATATATATATATATAAAATGCACATATCCATTTAAACTATTAGCAATTGCAATCAAATGTTCAATAATCATAAATTTATAACATTAAATCAAGAAGTTTGATCTGATCCGATCAATTGGATCAGTCGAATCGATACTCAATAATCTAATAAGGCGGATTTTATTATTTGATCGATTATAAAATTAATCTAAGATGATCCAATCAAATCTGACCAAGTAGGTCACCAGATCCTGATCTGACCGATTTGACTCAGCCGTGTTTTACAATATTTTTTAAAAAATAAATTTAGATTTTGAACTAGTATCAATTGTTATTTTAATCGAATCAAACCAGACCAATTAATGATCTACCAATTTGACCATTAATTTACTATCTTAATTGAGTCAATAACCGAATTAGATTTTACAATGCGTCAAACCAATGTTATACAATCAATGGAGGTTTAATTATTAAAAAATAAGTTATATATAGTATAAAATAATTTTATATTATCATTTAATCATAAATATTATAAATAATAAAATTTTTAAACTTTTACCATAATTATATTAAAATTTATAACAACGTGAAATTCTGATAAGTTGATATTGTTTTATACATATAATAATGACCATTAAACTCTAATTATTATATTTGTATGATTTAGTTAGTAGTTAGTACACTTAAAAATTATTCATTTTTATACTGGCACATACTTTTAACGGCAATCATATTTGTTAAGAAATGATACATCACGAAAAGCACGGATTGTTGAGCGCTGGACCAGTATCTTCTTTCTTTAAAATAAAAATAATTAAAAAAATAATATGTGTAAAACTTGATTTAACTGGAAAAACTAATTCGGACATGAAAAACTAATTGAGTAATTAAATCATAAACAATTTGGATAAAACTATTATAACTTAATAGAGAGATAAAAAGGAAACACAATATGAAAAACAGGGACAGAGCCATCAGAAATTTTATTAAGAGGGCACGAACATAAAAAAAATTATATAATAAATAAAAGTACTCCAAAGACAATACAAATCTAATATACAAAAAGAGACAAATCGTAAACCACACAAATTGCAAATAGGGTGGGTTGATGAATAAACTGACAAAGTCTAGTGAGTCTTACTAAAATAATCCACAATTTAAAATTAAACTCAAAGCAATAATATGGAGATAAGAGATAAAAAAGATACAATCAGTTTTAACGTGAAAAACTCAATTGGATAAAAAATCACAACGTCCAAATTGGATAATCAATCCAATGGACAACTCCACTATGATAATAAATAAGTACCTTTCAATCCTGAATGAGAGTTAAGAATTAGACTTATCAAACGCTTCTATATGATCTCATAACAATTCTCTCAATGATGCAAACATAAACTCTCTAAAGCTCTAATATTATTTGAAATAAAATACATACTATAAATACAAAAATATGTTTCTATTTATATTAATTTAAGTATATGATTTTAACCAATTTTTGAATGCAATCCTAAAAATATTATATTATATTATATAATACAATCTTAAAGATATTTTATATTATGCAATACAATCTAAAAAATATTTTATATTATGCAATATAATCTTAAAAATATTCTATCCTATTTTTAATATAATATTAAAAAATATTCTATCTTATTTTTTAATGTAATTTTAAAATTATTTTTTCTTATTATGTAATATAATCTTAAATATTTCTATTATATTATGTAATCTCAAAAATATTTTATCTTATTTTTTAATATAATATTAAAAAATATTATATCCTATTATATTATGTAATGATAACTTTTTTTTATTATTAAATTATTTTTTTAATTTTTAATATATATATAATAAAATTTTGAGGGGACAGTGGCCCACCCTATTCTCCTCCGCCTCTCATGAAAAAAGAAGAGAAAAGGTGAGAAAATGAGATAGATAAAAAGAAAAGAGAGAGAAATTGAGATGGAAAAGGAAAAGATATAACAATTAAAAATTTGTCATTATTTATTGTGATATTCTAACTGTTTTCATTCATTTGACACGTGAAACAAATACAATCTTTTTTTTCTTTCCTTTCTTCATGGCAACCAAACCAAGAACGTTGGAGCTCACGGTTTTGTCCGTGGAGGGTCTCCGCATGAGTGGAAACACCGCGAACAAGAGGGTATTAGCGGTGATTCGCGCGGAGTCATCGACAGCGAGCCACACGACGGTGACGACGACGATGGAGAACAACGGGTTTTATTCGTGGAACAAGAAGTTCGTGGTGGAGCTTGGGCCGCACGCGAAGTGCCTGACGATCGAGGTAAGGTGCATGACGGGAGCGGGAGCGGTGAGAGACGTTTGCGTGGCGAGGATTACGGTTTCGGATTTTCTTGGAGGCTTGGTGCCCGATCATTGCCTTCAGTTTTTGTGTTACAGGTTGAAGGATTGGGATGGAAGAGGAAACGGGGTCGTTAATTTCTCCGTTAAGGTGGTGGCGGGGGCGGCGGCGGCGCCACCATCCGCCGGTGGGCCATGCGGGTTTCTTATAAATGCTGAGAAAGATTATTGTTCGTCGTCGGCGTCTTCTTCTAGTGGAGTTGTTACTGGAATTCCGGTTTCGTGGAACAACTCTTCCACAACAACTTGCAAGGGAAATGTTTGATTTGATTTCGATGAATCTGTTTTCTCCTAGATAGGAGGATTATTGGTCATTATCATTTTTCTTTTAATTTGGAAATCAATTTGGTGTGTATATGTTGATGTTGATTTTACTTTGAATGATTAGAAGATTTGTGAGTTATTTTATTTTGATTGCGATTTTTATGGTTTCCAATTTAAATTTAATTTTAAAATTTATAATCTCTATACAAATGTTAAATTGATATGTATATTGAATTGTTTTGATTAAATATATCGTTCTCAACTGACAGACCAACGTTTTGGTTAGGTTTATGTATATTGAACTTAATAACGAGAAAATACTAACAACAAGAGAAATTATATTACCGCATGTTTATAGTTTAGATTAATAGCAGTACTTAATTAAGAAAATTAATGATAGCTATAATCATCTCAGATCACCCAATAAGAGTACATAATAACCAAAATATTATTTTTAAACACATTTTTCTACTATCGCTTAAAGTTTATTAGAAATCATAATATTTTATGATTTTCAATTTTTGTTTAATAAGTCCCGCGTAGGATTATAATTCTGTGTACTAGTTTTTAGTAAATTTGAACTGATAAGAAAAGGTATGCTAGAAGGAGTATTTTCCAATTGATTTAACAACATAAAAATCTTTATATGTGATTATACTCGCTATATTTTTCATTATACATCTTCATTTATAAGAAATATTTTTTTATCTTATCTTTCTCTATCATCTTCATGATATTATTTGATATTTTTATCTCTAAGATATGATCATATTTATATATATATATATATATATATAAAAAGAAAGATAAAGAGATATTAACTTACATTTCTTTAACTTTGATAATCATTACATAATTTTTATAATTTAATATAGAATATGATTTTTATTAGTCTAATCATTGAATTATATTTACATATTACCAATGTCATTTATGTAAAATTTGGTCAAAATTGAACTAAAAAAAAAGATAATCAAATTATTCATATTTTAAAATATTTATATTACATTGATTTTAATTTATATAAAAGAGGTGACAAATGATTTTGAATTAGTATGAAAATTTACATATATAATATATATAAAAAGAACTTTTAATCTAATAGAGAATTTTAACAAATAATTAAAAATCATATTTTATATGAAGTTATATATGTTGGAAATGCTCTTTATACAAAAGTTATTGGCCTTAAGTGTTTGACAAGGAGTAAGAGACCTAGGTTTAAGTTTCTTAATCTTTTATATAATAATTTTATTTGCTTTAGATAAATACCACAGTTCTCATTATCTCTAGAAAAGTGTTCACACATTTACCAAGAAAGGACTCATCAAAGAAAAAGAGGGGATTGCAATCACGCTTCAAGAGGTAATTAATTATCTCCTTTTAATTAGAAATATAATAATGATATTATAATATTTAAATGTACTAAGTTCAATATACTTCCGCGTATTCTCAAGAATTCTTCAATATATATAATGTGGTTTAAATGCATTATATAGAGTTAACATGAGAGTAATTATGGAGTCTGATTGATTATAAAGTTTGAAGTGTTTATTTAAAAAAAAAACTTTATATTTTTAATTAAAAAATTGTCGAAAACACTTTTAATTTGTATAAAAAATGCTAATAAAAGTGTTTGAGAAATTGGATTTCTCTTAAATGTTGTTTCTTTAATTTACTTTGGATAGAACCGGACTGAACGTGGAGAGGAATTGCTGAACTGTGGGCACTGATGGAGTAATTAATGGCAGCGTTATGCAGAAAAGAAAATGATGCATGCACATACAACTGTTAATGCTGGAAAGAAAATGATACATGATCCTTTTTCTTCGTCCAGTGGAGTTGTCACTGGCATTCCCGTTTGGATGGAACCAACTTGACAACAAGCACGAGCAATGTTTGGTTTGTTCAATCTGTTTACAACTCGATACGACTTTTGTTTATTATTTTCTTTTTTCGGTGGAAAACAATATGGTGTGTACAGATAATTATTAGGTTCATGATTTGACTTTGATGAATCATTACAGATTTGTATAGTAGGAAGGAAAGGAAAATAAGTTGAGAAATAGGATAAATGAAAATAGAGATGAGAAAAAATAGAATGAATATATTTATAAAAGGAGATATATTTTTGTACAAAAAGTTTGTGAAGTATTTTATTTACGAGTTTTATATATAAAGCAAAAAGTGTAACACAAAATTTAAATATTAATATTATTTTAATCTTAAAATCAAACTCCTATCTAACCTCTTAAATCTAAAACATAACATCAAATCCTTATCTTTATCTAAATAAATTTTATATTTATAATATTTTTAAATTTAAATACTCTCCTAAAAATTTAAAACAAATAACATTATTCCTTTCTAAACTAAAAATATCAGGTATATTCTTAACATGTATACACACCTACATTTATCTCTAATATTAGTGTATCTATCTCCTCGATCAAATCAGATAATGTTATTAATATGGCAATAGATTACACTTTCAGAAATGAAGTAATTTAAAACATAATTTAAGTAACTAATAGGAATCCTTTTAGGAAATATATATTAAAATCAGTACAATAAAATTAACAATACTTACAAGAGAATTTTTGGGAAATATATATTGAAATCAGTACAATGAAAAATTAAAAATACTTAGGAGAAAAGGATTAACTAACAGTCATTTTACTGATAATTTATGTCTCATATTTTATGTGTTCAATCACTACTACACAAAAGGACTTTAACGACACGCATTCAACATCGATTATTAGAAAACCGTCATTGTTGAGTAGGCCGTGACATTATTGTAATTATGTGCAGTTATATGTTGAGAACGACGACGATTATTAGGGAACTGTCTTAGTATATACGGATTCAAATACGGTTTTTTACAAAACCGTCGTTGTCTTTAGTGAATCAAATACGGCTTTCATTTGAACCGTATTTGAATGTCCCCAACTTAAACCCTAAATAAGTTTTGTCTTTCGAACAAAGTTCCCACCCTCGAACCTTCTGCGCCACTATCGACAATAACCATATCTTCCATTTTGCGCCGTCGTTCCCTCCGACTGAAACCATACACGCTTGCACCGCCGTTCCCTTCTGCTATTGACTGAAACCATACACACTTGCACCGCCGTATCCTTTGATAGCCTATTCAGGTAACCATTTACCATCTCACCATCACATTCTTTCCCCCCATTCTAGGACACTCGAAAATATTGCGTTGACTTGCCTCACTTTGTTTTTCCTAGAATTTCTTATTCTCCAAATGATATTTACGTGGTTTTAGATATTGTGTTATCTCAAACCATTTGGCAGTTGAAAGTTCTTGATGTGACGAATGGGAGTTAACATGTGGTTTCTACTCTGGTGGTAGGTACCTTAAGCAGTTAGCCTATGATAGGGTTTATGTGCGAATTTCAGATTTGTTTATAACAAGGTAATTTCTAACCAGCTGCTGTGGTTGCTACCATAACATTGCATCTCACCATCACAACTTTTCCTTATTGTTTTTGCTGTCTCACACATGTAGCAGCAGCGGTGGGGGCATTACCCAACATTTGATTGTAGTTTGAGTGTCGGTTGCCATAGCTGTAGACTATTTTATGTCAAAATTTTAGGAGTCAGTTATTGTACTAAGGGAACAAAGGAAAAACTTGGATTATTACATTTGAATGGTGTTAATCACAATGTATTTCTGAAGGTTTAATGTTTGTCATATTTTGGTGAAATAAGCATTTATTGAATGAATGGCTTGGAATGTCGTATATGAGCTTTGATTTAATGAAGTGGTGTGGGCATGAAGTTGGGTTAACTAAATATGGATAATGATTATAGTTCATTTGCAAAATCTAGGTAAGTAGTTTTAGCATTATTGTTATGCTTATGTGTTGGAGTTGATGTTCCTATATGGTGCTTGTTTTGAACAATGATTTTGCTTCTTGGTGATGCGATGTCTGTGATTATGTATAATGATGCAGCTCCTCTTGAGTGCATCATGACTGTAAGTAAATTTGGAAGCCAAACCAGAAACTGGTTTAAACCATAATATATATTTGTGCCAGACTTTCCCAAAAGGTGAAATATATATTGACAATTAGAAATGATAAGGCAGAAGTTTTGGTGGCCAATCCAATAACCTAAGGTTTTAAAATGATAATATAAAACATTAAAATTAAATGAGAATGAAAAAAAAAGAGAATGAATCAATGAAATTATTTGTTACATTAAAATATTGAATAAAATTTGACTAGCTTGGTATTCAAGGATCACCATGGCTTCGTCATACTTGCTCTTCAGATCTTCCACCAATCTTTTTAATTCTCTTTTCTCATCATGTAAAGCACTAAACATCTTTGCTGCTTCCAAAATCTCCGTTTCCTTTTGAGACAACAAATCCTTTCCATTCCTAATCTGACAATATAGGTGATCATTAATGGATTGAACTAATTTTAGTTTATTGCTTGACACTACAAAGGACTCTTTAAGATCCGAGTTTTCCATTTGTACATCCTCTAATTTTCCCATCATTATTTTTAGTTTGTTCTCAAGATCAGCATTTATTGAACAAAGTCTATCAAGATCTTGGCTTAGCTCTTTAAGTGTCTGGAGTTTTTCAAAGAAAATGTTCTGGTAGATCAGGGAAACATTACATTGTGCTATTGTCTCATGAATCATAATGCAAATTTCTTCTTCCAACTTACTTTTCTCTTCACCCAGGTCAAGAAATCTTCTCATCAAGGCATTTTTCTCTTCAAAGGTTTTGCAACTTTCTTCCTTTATGTTTCGGTGATCCTCTTTCAAGTCTAACAGCTGTTTGCATAGGTTCTCTATTTCATTTGTCATTAATTCCATTTTCTCTTCTCATTTTCTTATTGCCAACTTCAATTCCTGATTCTTCTCCAATATCTTTTGTACCTCTGCCTGCAATGCCAAGAACTGCTTAGACTTGGTTCTCAACTCCTTATCAAGAGAATCTCTTTCTATCAAAATATTTTCGGCCTTTAATTTCAACTAGCCAAGGAATGCAACAAGAACTGAATTCTCAATGGCCACTTGCTGGCTTTCATTGAAAATTGTGACAAAAGAATTCTGTGTCTCCTGAAGTTTGCCATGTATGTGGTTCAGAAGCTCCTGGTCTTCTTCAGTCACATCTTCACACCAAGGCTCACAGTTAAAGTCGAGAGTCTTTAACACCTGAAGCAGCCCAATCTGTAGCATTTTAATTTTCTTAGACAACGAATTCACATCAACTTGCTTTTGAACATTGTCAGTCTCCAACTTAGATATCAATCTATCAGACAGTTTGGAAGCCTCCAAGAGTCTTTGACACTCAGCTAGAACAAAGTCGTCCTTCTGCTCAAAATCCTGGATACATTTCTGCAAGACGAAAATTTCCATTTGAGCATGTACACCTCTGTCCAGTTCATCTTCATATTCCTTTTTCTGGTAATCTGCATCTTCTTGGAGAACAAAAATCTATAATTCCTTCTCAACCAATTGACAGTCATTCAATTGCACAATTCTGAAATGCTCTTCCCTCTCAGCATATAAGGAAACAAGTAGCTCTTCCAACTTTTGAAGTGCAGACTCCCTTTCTGCTTTTAGTTCCAAATGCTTCAGTTCCAATTCACTGTGTTTTTTCCTAAGATCTTTCAGAGTTTGGTGAGTGATGTTCAACTATGAAACCAACGTTTCTTTCTCAGAGGTAAGACTGGACTTTTCATGGTTAAACAACAGACAAGAGTCTTCTAAAATCTTTGACTTTATCCTTAATCCTTCAAGCTCAGCATTCACATCAAATAGTGAACTTTCTAAAAGGTGGTTTTTTTTGGAGAGATTCTGCAGCTTCTCGGCTGTGGTTTGTAACTGAGAAATCAAGGTGGCTTTCTCAGAAGCAAGAGTGGATTTCTCTGCAAGCAAAGATTCACAAGTTTCTTCCAATACCTTTACCTTTCCTCGAGTACTCTCAACCTCAACAGTCAAAACTGAAAGGGATCTCTCCAAAACAACGTTCTTCTCCAAGAGGTTCTCCATGATCTCCAGTTTTTCCTTTAGAGCTTTATCGTTTTTGTAGGTTTCGCATCTTTCATTCAGCTTTGAGTTCTCATCTTGCAATTTCTTCACAGATGAGACAAAGCACTGTGAATCTAAGTCAGTTGATTTGACATCCTCCATCATGGATTCATGTCTTTTACTCACATCATTAAGCTCATCTTTTAGACAGTAAATTTCTTGCTGAAGAGCATTTCTTTCATCTACTTGCAGTCCAACCTCCAGCTCAAGCTTCTTTATTATCGCCCTCAGATTTAATATCTCATTCTGTAAATTTTTTATAGACAAAGATGAAGATAATTTGATCTCATTTAGGGATGTGTTTTCCTCTTTGGTCTTGTGTATTTCATCCTCTAAAGCCTGCTTATGAGATTCTGTATTCTCCAGAATTTCAGCCTTACTATGAAGGTCGGTGGCAAGAGATCTTAGCTCTTCCTGAGATTGAGAATGCAAATTCTGAAGAGTTTGGAAAGCAGCTTCAGCCTCGATGAATCACAATCGCTCCTCTTGTATGCAAGTCCAAAGTCTACCCAATTCCTTCTGCTTCTCACTTAAGTTCTTCACTTTGAAATCCTAAGTTTTGTGCCAAAGACTGCAATTCAGTTTGCAGAGTCTGATTTGATGTTTCCAAGATAACACACTTCTGTTCAGAACTGTGCAACTTTTCAACCCCATCATTTATCTTGCAATTTAGCCTATGCACCTCCTCTTGAGCACAAGAGAGTTTATGCTCCAAACTGGAAATTATCTCTAAGCATAGTTGATAACGAAGAGATGCATCTTCCTTCTCTTCAGTAAGTTTAGCAATTTCTAACTTCATGCCCTCAATTTCATCTTTTGCTGCAATAGCCTACTCATTAATTCTCCTTGCATTCTCTTCAGCTTGTATTAATCTTTCCTCTAGTTTTGACAACATCTCCAAGGACTAATTATATTGAACAAGGGCATCTTCCTTTTCAGCTTCAGTCTAGCAAGGTCTTGCTTTAAGGATTCAGCTTCAGTTTCAGGTCTAGTAGCTCGTTCATTAAGTTCTCCTACATCCTTTTGAGCCGAAGAAATATTTTCCTCCAGATTATATATTTTCTCCAAGCATTGCTGGTACTGAAGAAGACTAACTTCTCTTTCAGACTGTATTTCAGTAAGAGCTTTCTTCAAGGTTTGAACTTCAGCTTCAGCTTTGTTTGCTCGTTCATCAAGTCCTTGAGAATTCTCTCTTGCATGAGTAACTCATTATTAATGGCTTAATGCTTGAGAAATATCCCTAGTTACTTATAGCCCCACTTGATACTGGCAGAGAATTTGTGGGAAAAAGATAACTCCTTGTTTATGATATTATGCGTATAAAAAAATGGAAGTAGACTGAAAAATAAAAAGTTTTTTACTCTATAATTCTATTATGTCATATAATTGAACATTATTATAATTACTTTAAAAGTCAAAATTAGGATAATTTTTCATTGTTTGATAGAGTAAAAATTTCTTTAGTGTATCAAAATTAAACTCAAGAAAGAAACATCTGTTGCTTATTTATGGAGGGGCTTTCACTTCTTTAATGTGGAATTTGGGGTGTTAATCTTAGTGCAAACTTCAGGTTTTAAACCATGTAAAGTTAAAGGTTGAATGAACTTCTACATTATACGTATGACGGATAAATACACACAGATATGGAAGTTGCTAAAGAAACACATCATCAAATATTAATCAGTAGAGAATCATAATTGTTTTTCATCCTCTGCCTGAGACATGATCCGTAGTTCTGTTATTCAGTGTTCGTAAATAAATCTTGCACCATGTATTATTATAGGCTGTTTTCTTTCCTTTTTCCTTGTCACTAATTTTTTGATGATATGGTTTGTTAATTATAGCTGTAGCTAATATGTTTTCCAATTTACAGACTCAAACGAGAAATTGGCTAGGAGAAGTATTGCAAATAAGACTAGATGAGCAACTCATTATATCAGAACTACTTGCTGATGGAGAATTGATGTACGTGTACTGATACTATGTTTGATGGACAATTTATGTTTTTTTTATGATTATTGTTGCTGTTAACATATTAAGCTCGAGATATTCTGAAAAACAATTCATAATATATTATGTTTACTTCTAGTCTATTAAAAATAAAAAATTTAAATTGTTTCCCAATATTATTAAGATTATTAGCATGTTTAATGTAACTTTTAAACTTGTAATTAAGATGAAGATGTCCACCTTAGATGAGAGGGGATCATATGAAAAAAAAGATTTACAACTTTATCCATAAAAACTTATATTAGATATGAATAAAATATTAATGAAGCTTCTTTACATAATATATCTCATTCTTATACAAATATCTCTATAAAAAAACCCATCAAATAGAAGGCAGATTAGATGATTCTTTTTGTTCGGTTAATTTTGGATAGAAGATAATTAAAACTACTCATAATTAAAATTACTAATAATTAAAACAATTAAATTAAATTTTTTAGGATAAAGCTTGAGACAATGTGAGGAAAAAATATTACTGAACGACTAACACATATGACTGTAACACCTAGATGGAAAGTAGTAGTTGGAGAAAATCTTTTTGTGGAATGTTTCTATCTTTTTAAGGATTTTTTAAAAATAAAAAATAAAAGACGTGTTTCAAAAATTATAATAATTATGTACGTTTTCCGAAAAAACCTTGAAAATATTTTTTGGTTCTTTGATAAATTGAAAATGATAGTTTTTGAATAAAAAAATAAAAAAAAAAGACGTGAGGAATGGAGTTGTCAATTTTTCATCACCAATGCAATCAGTTCTACCTTATTTTTTTCCACCCTTCGGATTTCCAAAGCTTTTGAGTTTTGACTCTCTTGGGCTAAACAAAATTAATAGCCAGAGGTCTTCCTTCTTACAGCAGCACTGCCCCTAACCTCTTGTGTGTAATGAAAACCCCTATGAATGATCAAACCATGGAACTGCATAGATGGACCATATGTCCATTAAAATTTACCTAGCTAGTGACAATATAAGCTCAGTACCTATTTCTGTCATGGGATGGGCTGGTTGCTTTGTATAATTTAATATGAATGCGAAATAGTCAAATATTTTAACAGTTTTCATCCTTTAATTTATTGTTTTCATGGTGACATTCAAAGACAGTTGTTTCAAAAAATCATTTTTGAATGTGTTCAAAAAAAAATTTACCAAAAAAACAAGACTTTCTAAGACGATTTTTTGAAAAAACCGTCATAGAAGATTCACATTCAAAGACGGTTGTTTCAAAAAACCGTCTTTGAATGTGCTCCCCAAAAAAATTTACAAAAAATCATCACATTCAAAGATGATTTTTTGGAATAACTGTCTTTGATTGTCAGCCTTCTAAGATGGTTGTTCCAAAAAATCGTCTTTGAATGTGTTTCCAGAAAAAAAATTTTCAAAAAAATATGACTTTTAAAGACGGTTTTTTGCAACCGTCATTGAATGTATTAGCTTTCTACTACACTCGTTTCAAAGACGGTTGTGGAGCCGTCGTTGTATGTGTCAAACAACCGTCGTAAAAGGCTGTAGCTGTAGTAGTGAATAATACAATTTTTTCGTTTTTCGATTTAAAATTTAAAATTTAAAATCTTTGTTGAACTAAAGACTCTCATTATTCTCGAATTTACACGCGCTAGTGATCAATTGAAATAAACTCGTAACAATTTTATAAAAAGTATCCCATACAAATTAAATGATACAATGAATGAGAAGATGTTTGTTTGTAGGACAATGACTAAAAAAAGTCAATTGAGCAATAATATAAACAGGAATAATCACATTAGATCAAGAATGAATTATATTTATTAAAAATAATTTATTAATTAAAATAATATGAAAATTATTTTTGTGGATTCCAATAAAATAGTTCACATCTATCAAATAAAATTGTTACAATTAAATGTTATTACTTAACTTTTTTAATTAGTATGTAATTTTTTATATATTTAAGATAGTAGTACTCCTTCAGTTTAATTATTTTTCTTAGAAGATTTAATTAGAGATTTTTATAATAAGGTACGAAAAGAGTGTTCATGAATGAGATTGTTCCAATGTAATTGCATTAAAATTTCCCATATAATTATAAGACTATTCAAATCTGAGAAAACTTGTATACAATTAACGCAGATTCCAGAGCAAGGAACACATACAATTGCGTGCATTATTGAAATTTCTGTATTGAAGGAGTCGTCATAGACTCTCTTTTTTTTTTCTTTAAGTCGTACACTCTTATACATGCAATCTTTTCGTGGAAGCGTGTAATTAATGCCAGGCGAAATTAAATTTCCTAGAGATTACAACGTTAGTCATATAGTAAATTGTAAACATAGTAAAGTTCATGGTCAATGTCAACCTCTTATTCTCTTTTTGTATTTACACGGTAACAAACAGCGTAGTTTTCCTCCTTAAAATACTTAACACCACTACGTGTTGTAAGTTGTAACTGTTTCTTTAATTTCTTCCTTTCTTTCCTCATATTTTCATATCCAATGCTGCTACTTAAACCCCCCACTCCCTTCCTTCCCTTTCATCCTAAACATTAACCTTTCTTTCACCTACAAACACTAAGTTATACACTACTCAATACTCATCATACATTCTTTGCTCTTTACTTACGTACAACAGATTACAAAGTTGCGTGTATCTATACTTTCTTGCACTAAAATTGTCATAGATATGGAGGCAAAACCACAAGCACGAACCCTAGAGATCACCGTTATGTCGGGAGAAAACATATGCGTGGATCGAAGTTCTGGGGCGGACAACGTGTATGTTGTTGTTCGTGCCGAATCTCTTAATTCTTGCACGACAAAAATGGTGAATGAAGATAAGGGAGTGCATGCATGGAATGAAAAATTCTTATTAGACATTCCTACACATGCAAGATCGATTACGTTTGAGGTGCAGTGCAAGAAGTATAAAGGGATTCGCCCTATAGGGGTAGCAAGGATAGCACTTTCGGATTTTCTTAGTAATGATACTAAGATTGTGTCGGAAAGTGTGTCTCAAATGTATTGTTACGGATTGAGGAATTGGGAAGGTCGACGAAACGGTGTTATTCATTTCTCAGTGAAGGTGGTGTCACCAGCAGGCGATAAATATTTGTATTTAGAGACAAAACAAGAAAAAGACATAACGAAGGTGAATTCTATAAGAATTGAGCATTCCAGTTTGGTGGAGTTACCAAAGTATTCCTGTTTGAAGTTTTTTTCCCCCATTTTTAGATGGAGATAATTAAAATTCTCTATTTACATGTTTTATATGATCATATTACACATTATTATTTGCAATTAAGTTTTTACTATAATTTAAAAATTAATATACAATCCTGAGTAATTTAAGATATTGTGAGTATTATCTGATTTATTAAATTTATATTAAGTGTAATTATCATTATTTAATTCCTGATAAAAATTCAAGTATTAATTTTGAATAATATCATAGCCTCAATTAAATATATTTGTCTCCACTTTGGCGTGAGCTTCTTCCCTTATGCTTATACTAGAGTAATTTAACATTGGCTTAAATTGAAGTATCTTTAATTTACTCACAACCTTAGCTAAAGTATTTCTAACTTAATCTTAGACAAAATAATTTGACATTTAACTCCCGAATAATTTTATCACAATTAGAGTATTTTTAACTTGGTCTCGACCATAATAATTACTTCTTTATCTCAACTAAAATATTTTGACTTCAATCTAAATCAACTTAAGTAGGAAGTTTCTCATATTTATTAATTGCCTATATACTCTAACCAAATTACAACAACTCATGCACACTGATAAACTATCAAAGTTAAATTTCCTTAAATTAATTTGTAAATAATATTATATTTGCAAGCATAGAAGATATGAGAGATAATAACATAAACTGATATGCTCGAATACATTTTATTCAAAGATTAGGTAAATTTTAAGAATATATTTTTAATAATATAAATTAAATTAAGAATTCATTAAGTTGATTAAAAATTATTTTATTGGAAATCTTTAAAGATTAAAAAAACAAATAATTTATCATTACATTTAAGTGCAATATTAATGTAATAATGGATTAAAAATGGATATAATAATTTATCAAAGTATAAGAGTACAAAAATGGATAAAAAAAGAATTTAAAATGACATTAAGCATAGAATAATATATATGTTTATATATATTTTTTGTCTATAATTTAGCATTTTTGATCGTTTTAGTTCTTGTAAAATGTGTTTATTTTTTCTTTTCCTAAAGGATTTTAGATAATGTTTTGCACAGTAAAAGAAAATATTTTAAACGCCATATTTTAAGGATAAAAAATAAAACAATCACATTTTATTAGGAATAAAACGAAAACAATTACAGAGCAAAAATAAAAAAAGCTCTGAATTATATCAACTAAAAATATATTTAAACCTAACATATATATATATATATATAAATATATATATATATATATATAATTATTTTATAAAATTATTTAACTGATTATTGCTTAGTGGGTGTAGATTCACCGTTAATTGCTTAAGTAGTAGGGTTCGAATCCTAATGGGGTTTCAGTGTTTTATATTTTTCCG
This sequence comes from Glycine latifolia, assembly GCA_013407115.1. Taxonomy (NCBI): domain Eukaryota; kingdom Viridiplantae; phylum Streptophyta; class Magnoliopsida; order Fabales; family Fabaceae; genus Glycine; species Glycine latifolia. The sequence goes on from CM023943.1 coordinate 1,308,485, forward strand.
AAATAAATAAATGAACTTAAAAAAAAATTAAAAAACCATCATTGAGAGGAATCCAACCCATCAGATATCGATAATATAGAACAACTCTGGTACAAAACATACGAAAACCAAACGGTTTTCTTCCATTTTCAACATCAAACAAAACGCTTTAGATCACCAAAATTACAGAAGAAATGATTTTTTGTTGATTTTTAATTTTATTTTTGGTTAAAAACATTTGAAACGCAGTACTCATACATTTATTCTTCACTCTTTCTCCATCAGCGAACTGCACTCTTCTCAATTGAGAATGCATGAGTTTCGCATTCAAATCTTAACACAAAAACGCGAGTCTGGAACAGGGGTTTCTCATTTGCAACACAAAAACGCAGATCTAGGACGGAGGTATTTGAATCGCAACACAAAAAGTGTAGATCTGGGTTAGGGATATTCGAATCACAACACAAAAAATACAGATCACAGAGGTTCTTGACGGTGTAACAAACTTGATAGTTTTTAGGATTTTTCTGATGATATTGTGACGAAAACCTTATTTTATTACTCATAAATTTTTTCATTAATATTAATGTTAATAATTTAGTTATAATTGTTGGGTATTTCGGACCCTCAAATCAATTTGCGGAAGCGGAAATAAAATCAAAAGGGAGAGAGAGAGACAATTAGAATTTGTTTTACGTGAGAAAACCTTCCTCAATGTGAGAAAAGAAAAACTCACGGGACCTAGTCCAGTATCAAAATACACTATAACAATAATCGGTTACAATGAATCAAAAACACACCAATGTGGTGGTACACTCAACCTCTCTAACAATGGTGGTCACTCAAACGCTCACAGTGTTTCACTCTAAGCTCTCAAATATGCAGGCACGGTAGCTTGCTCAAATATGTCACTCAAGACTGTCACTTAAGGCTCTCAAATTTTGTGTGTCTTGTCTCCACCCTTACTCATCTATTTATAGGATGAAATGGGCTGGGCCTAAGCTATCAAATATTATTTGATTTATATATTATCAAATAATAACAAGATTATATCTTATCAAATAAAAATAAGATTATATCTTATCAAATAAAAGCAAGATTATATCTTATCAAATAAAAAAGCAAGATTATATCTTATCAACTAAAAACGAAAATTATCCAACAATAATTAATTTTAAAAATTAAAAAAGATTAAATTATAATTATTCTTTTTTCATAAAACTTGGACATAATTTCATTTAGAAGTGTCTTTAATATATTGGGACATGTGAATGAGAGCGCCAAAATCCTTCAAAATGTAAAAGTACTGGAGAGTTGCTCATTAATTAATCTTCCCAAAGATATCAAGTTACCAACCAAACACGTACTTGGAATAACTGTTCTTCTTCTTATCTCTAATTAAAAAAATTATCAGATAAATTTTTTAAATATTACAAATATCTACTAAATAAATTAAAATAATTGTAATTAAAATTATCACCATCATTTTTCAAGGATGAATTTTTTTTATCTATATCGGTTCTCTGTGGTGTCATGAATATCTTCCAAAAATTTTGCCGCGGATGTGGAAATCAGTCGTCAAAGTCGAAAGTCAAAAAGTTCATATACACGTTACTGAAAAACACCGAAACAAACTCATCATTTTCTCTCTCTTTTCCTCGTTCCCTCCCTCCCATTCGAATCCTATTAACATGTACTATACCTCTATAAAAACACACTTCACCCCAATTCTTCCCTTACAGCAAATTTAAACCCCTTCTTCTCTCCTTACAAAAAACCAAACCACTTAAAGTTTTAAACACACTTACAAAATCATAGTTACAATTACACACTTTCACTAGCTATTACACTTTTTGAGGGTTTTTTTTCTTCTACTATATATGGGGGCAAGCTCGGGTACAGTACTAGAGATCACAGTTATATCATGCGAAAACCTTCGTGTCACGGAGGATCCGTACGTTGTCGTTAGGGCTGAGTCCTTAAAGTGTTGCACCACGAAGATGGCGAAAGATAGTGGGAGCAACACAACGAGTTTGTTTTCGTGGAACGAGAAGTTGATGCTGAACATCCCCATGCATGCAAGGTCCATCACGTTCGAGGTGCAATGCAACAGGTTCAAGGGTCTTCGACCCGTCGGGGTGGCAAGAATTGCGGTTTCGGATTTTCTCGGCGGCGCTGCCGTGTCGGAAAATTGCTTGCATGTGTTGAGTTACCGGCTGAGGGATTGGGAAGGGAAGGGAAACGGGGTGATTCATTTCGCGGTGAAGGTGGTGCCGCCGGAGGAACGTTCGAATGCTGCCATGAAACCGGTGAAGGGAATGACGGTGAATAAGGATTCCGGTGATGATAAGTCTAATGAAGTTGTTGTTGGTGTCCCGTTTTGGTGGAACTACCCTAACGTTATTTGAATATTTGTACTTTTTTATTTTTTTTATTTGTTGAATATTGGTAAAGGAGGTGTGAAAAGTCAAGTTTAATGTCATTTATATATTGTGACAAAGGTTAAAGATTCATGTTATTTGAGAGAAATCTTGTCTTGTACGTCAACTTCCACGTATATTTAGTAAAACAAAGTATTATATAGCAGATGATGTGCTTGGGAGTAGTGTTTTAGAATTGAAGGTGATTTTTTTTATTTTATTTTAGTAAGTGATTTTCAGTTGTGTAAATATTTAAAATAAAAAAAATTGTATATTGGTATAAATTTGATTTTTTTTTCTCTTTGTAATTTAATTATACTTATGATTTTTCATATTTTTTTAAAATATATTATGTGAAAATCGAATTTAAATATTTTAATATAAATTCATAATATATTTTCAACTGACTTATATTTATTTGATTCAATTCATATATTTTTAATATGAGGTGTATTTTTGTAATTTTTTATGATTAAAGTAACATTTTTCATATCTTTTTACATTTTTCCCTTAATTATCTCAGTCTTAATTTCCTTCCCATGCACCCGAAAAAACGAGATAAGAATTTTGCATTGTTAAAGTAGCATTTTCGTATTCTGTATTTACAACCAAAATAGCATATATCAACACGCCTATTAAGACGAAGATGGGATCTAAAGAGAATCCATGCATGCATATATCCTCCAGTCGGTAAGGCTTTCGGCTGTCCGCAGTGGCATTCTTCTTTCTGGCAAATTGATTAACATTAATGCTAAAGTATTTTTTTTAGAAATGTAAATATTCTATTAAATTTTAAAATAATTAATTTAACATAATAAAAACTAAAAATTATCATCGTTTTATTTTATTTTAAAAATTATAAACAACTAAGAAAAATATAGATCTCAAAGAAAAAAATGGGCTAAAAAAAAAATCGGTGCAGAGTATCAATTTGCAGTTTTGCAAAGCCAAATATGTCCCCTAAACACCACCTACCTTCGCTCTTAAAGCCGTGTGGACCAGCTGTAACTAATCTCTTAAGAGATCCTTAGCTTGTGCTCGCTGCAAAAAAAGCTTTGTCCAACTTGGATTCTTCTCTCGCGGAACCTTCTTCTGGGGAACTCGTTGATTTCAAGGCTATTGCTTCTATTTAATTATGCTGCTTCTAAATAGCAAGTTTTATGGTGTTTGTTCAATGAACACCTCTATGCTTTTTGCAAAAATAAAATTCTTCTTGACTATTTTGTAAATTGCATCTGTTGATATGTGGAATGAAGATTGAAACTTAGGATGAACAATCATTTTAAAAATTTTAAAAAGTATTTTTAGGTGTTAAAAATCATCACAATGTTTAAATAATTATATTTATAATAAGATAATTAATTTAACTATTGTGATAATTTTTAGTCGTGAATATGATAAATTAATTATTTTAAAATTTAAATACTAATAAAATATTAATGTTTCAAAAGAAATATTAAAAAATAATCAAAATGATTTATTTTGAAAACATAAAAAATCAAAATAAAATTTTTAAAATTTAATTTATCATAATGAAATAGTTGTAAAATATAATGGATTAAAAGTTACATTAAATCAATAAAAAAATTAATGTTTCATTAAAGACCTAAGATATCTCTTAATAAGATTTTTTGTGTGTGTTAAAAGTCACTTTTTTTTTAAAGTTGTTTTTATTTGTATTGAAATCCAACATTATTTCAAGATTTTTGTTTTACATTTTAAATTTTATAAAATGGTTTTGGAATGCTTTTTTGAACAAGCTAGTTATATTTATAATTTCCTCATCCAAAATAAAATCAGTTATATATAATTTTAGGGTCAAAACAGGATTTTTAATCATTTTTGTATTTGGTCCAAAATTTTTTTATACAATTTAGTCTTTAAATTTACCAATTAATTTCATCACAAATTTAGTTGTCAAATTTAATCAATTCCGCAGTGGAATAATTAATTTATTCCTCAAATATAACCAATTTATATATGTTAATTTGTAGAGATGAAATTGTGTATTTACTTATTTTTGAAAACCTAATCAAAAGCACATCAAGCGAAATATCTTTTTCTCATGAAAGGAATTAATATATATTGATCATATGATCAGGTTGTTGTTGTTGAAGACAATCTTATTGAGTTAAAATATCTTTAAAAGTCTAACTTATCATATATATATATATATTCAAATAAGGCTCGATAAATACGCTTGAATTTGCTAATATAATATTTAGAATGATTATTACTCTTTAAATGGTCAATGTTCAAAATATTAGGTCCAAATATTATACTCATTGCTCTTAACAAACGTTTTTTTTTATATTTGGAGTTGTGGGTCACTATCTTGTGACAGTTGAACGACGTCCTTCCGAGTATGAGCTCAAGTCACGACATAATTCTAATACGAAGCGTTAAGCAAGTTATGTAAACTTTCTAGTAAGCAGTTACAACTAATTAGCTCTTCAATTTAAGTGCAATTGATTATTGGTTTGACGTCACTCAAATCAAAATTAAAAATATAAATGATTCGATTTCATTTTCATTTAAAATAAATTCTGAATAAAATTAAATTAATATTTTATGATTTTGTTCGATTTAATTTTTTTGATTTTTATTAAAATATTATTTTATTAAAATTTATATAATTTTTATATTTTAAATAAAATTACATAAAAAAATTAATAATAACAATCTAGAAAATTTATTAATACGTTAAACTTTTTATAATAAAAATTTGTGAAATTGCATTTATTTTAAATCAAACTATCTTAAAAAAATTGTATGAAAAAAGTAGTATGTATTATATAAATTTCATATATATAACATTATGAAATATTATGAAATTCAAGTATTACATATATAAAACATATAACATTAAACTAATATAAATATTAATACAAATATTATGATTTAGTTCAATTTTGACTAGTTTTAAAAATACAAATGTCAAATTAAAAAAAAAATCATCCAAACAAATTTTAAAAAATATTCTTGAATTTCATTTTTTTATTTTAATTTTTATTTTACATCAATTTAAATTTCAACATCCCTACAATTCATCTCATTTTCCTCGGTTCTGAACATTCAACAATCTGCGTTGCGTGGGTGAGAAGGCGCGGGTCAATGAGGTGACTGAGTTGAGGCTAATTTGGGTATGCGCTAGACTTTTAATACACTCGTCCTCCAACCCCAATGTTACAGATCATGTCAACTCAAATTGGGTCAAACAATTTAGATTGGATATAATGTTTTTGAGTCGAATCCAAAATTATTCATTTAAATTTGTTGATTTTTTTGGTTAAACAATGAATTTTGGTTTTTGAACCCTTTGTCTGGATGACTCGACTCGTGAACCGGTTTTGAATATTAAATTATTATTAAAAAATTAAAAATTTAGTTAATTTTATAAAGAAAAGTTGAAAAACATACTTGGAACTATATATAATTAAAGATAATGCACTACCAACAGTTTTCACTTTTATTTTTATAAATCATCTTTTATGAAGTGAATAAGTGACGCAACACATGCAAAAAGTCATTAATTTACTACCAATTTTTTTTATAGGCAAAGGTGAAATAAATTTATTAATGGCTAATAATGCACCCGTAGTGCCGAAAGTAGCTTATCAAAGATTGCTATAATGTCAAGGGAAAATAAAATTCACTGAAAGAGTGCTATACATGAGGATTATACATGTATCATTGTATCCCAGTGCAATTAGATCACCATACCTCAATTAAATCAGTCAGTTATTTAGTCAGTAATTATATTTATTGACTTATTTCATATCCTTTAACGGGATTTTATTCAAATGAGAATATATATATGCGCGAGGAAAAAAAAAACCCTCTCCCTAATATTTCCCACCTTAACTTAAATTTATCAAAATTCTCGTCTAGATTCTGATTTGGCATCTTCTCTTCATTTTTTAGGGTTCAATGCTCATAACAGAGCTTGATTGAAGTGACGAATGTTCTGTTCCTGTAGCTTCGTTTGTTTGTTTTGCATGGCTCTGCTAAACACTGAAGTACGTGAAAGAAACCCATCAAATAAGGAATCTGGGTTTGTTTCTTCTGGGCCTTGCTCTTCCATTTTACAACAATCGTTACAAATAGAAATAAATATATATAATTATGAGAAAGCTTAGATGAAAAGAAAATATGGGTAAAAATGATTTTACTTTTAAAAAAATATAAACTCACAATATTACAGTACGTTGCATGAAACTTTCCAATGCATTTACACAAATTATTCAAACTTGAGAAAACTTGTATAGAAGGTAGTCCACATTAAGTAACGTGTAATATAATTGTGTACAGTATTAAAATTTCCACATTGAACGAGTCTTCCTAATTAAACATACAAATATTTTCGCCGAAATTATTGCCAGGAGAATGAAAAATTAAATTTCCATACGAAGTTACCACGTATATAAAAAGTACATGGTCAAGGTCAACACCTCTTATTCTCGTTCCGTCTATAATTTACACACGATATCACACAGCGTTGCTATGCTTTTTCTCTCTTAAAAAACCTAAGAAAGTACGTGTTGCTTCTTCCTTAATTTCTTTCCACACCTTTTATTTTCCTATCCAATTCCGCTACTTAAACACCGCACGCTCTTCCTACCCTTTCGTCTCAAACAATCTTTGCTTCACGTTCAAACACAAAATTATACATAGTTGTGTGCATATCTATACAATTAGGTAAACAAAAAATTGTCATAGACATGGAGGTAAAACCACAAGCATGCACCTTAGAGATAACGGTTATGTCGGGAGAAAACATAAGTGTGGATCGAAGTTCGGTGGCGGAGAACGTGTATGTTGTTGTTCGTGCGGAATCCCTTAACTCTTGCACGACCAAAATGGTGAATGAAGAATGTGGAGTGCATGCATGGAATGAGAATTTTTTATTAGACATTCCTTCGTATGCAAAATCAGTTACGTTTGAGGTGCAATGCAAGAAGTATAAAGGAGTTCGTCCTATTGGGGTAGCGAGGATAGCACTTTCTGATTTTCTTAGTAACAATACTAAGGTTGTGTCCGAAAGTAGTGTGCCTCAAATGTTGTGTTACGGGTTGAGGAATTCGGAAGGTCGACGAAACGGGGTTATTCATTTTTCCGTGAGAGTGGTGTCACCAAGGGATAATTTGTGCTCATCACAAACCAAACAAGAAAAAGACATTACAACGATGAGTTCTAAAGGAATTGAACATGAGGTTATGGGGATTCAGGTGGACCCAAAAATTTCAACTCATGTTGCCATTGGCATTCCAGTTTGGTGGAGTTACCAGAGCATTATTTGAAGGGTATTATAT
>CM023943.1:1316205-1374292 GCA_013407115.1 Glycine latifolia
TATATATATATATATATATATATATATATATATATATATATATATATATGGAGGTAGATTCTTATTGAATTCCCCTTCCCCTTGTATCCATATAGAAGAATGGTTGTTTGATATATACAACTATAAAAGTATGGCATTTTAAATTAAATATATCCTGTTATTGTATCTTATTATATACAGAATAGTATTGAGTATATAACATTTTATTACAATTTTAAATTTTCTATTAAAATTCTATCAGTTTCTTATAATTAAATATGTAATTACAAAAAATTCTTTGCACTATGGTACGAGTATTTCTCCTCTCCTTTTATGTTAAAATATACATTCTTCTCTTTTAATAAATGACAGATATATTACACTTTACACTATTTTAAACTTTTTAGTTAAAACTAATTTTATGTCGAAGAAAAATCCTCTTCAATATCCTACATTATATTCAGAGATTAAAAATTTTATTCTTTTCCCATTTTTTTTAAATTATCAAATATACAGTTTCCTCATTTGATAGATGAAACTAGACCACACTTTTCCCCATTTTTATATCTCCTATGAAAATTCTAATAATTTCTACTAAACAATATTTTTTTAAGAGAAAACCATTTGTTAACATATCTGCTTTGTAATATATATATATATATATATATATATATATATGTTGCTAATTTTTTTAATTTTATATAATATATATTTGGTTATAAATTATTTTTGGTTGAAGGTCATTTCTAACCTTTTATATATTATTAATAAAAAAATTGACTAGTCGTTTTGTTACATTTAGCAATATTAATGTATATATTAATTTTAAAAACATTTTAGTACATATTTTAATTAAAATTGTATTATAAAATCTTTTAAAGAATATTATTTGACATAACTAAGTTAGATAAACTAAAATTGTATATCTCGGTAGAGGAGGGTAATATAATAAAAAAAAAATACTGGTTAATGGTGTTAAGTTAAATAAATTAAAATGTATATTTTAATATAAGATGAGAAAACATGTAAAGTGATTGAATTTTATCATTAGATTATATGATATTTTTTATCTCATTTATTAATTCCCTTGTTTTCTTCTCTCTTTCTACTATTCCATACGATTGTAAGTGTGAAACAAGTTAAACTTGCGATCTATGTTTAATGACCCAGCTATGCGGTCCTAGCAGCTGGTTTCTAGGTAGTTGTATGATTTCCACCTAAAAGTTTCTTTGCAAATTATGAGTGATTACCCTATAATTTTCATTTCAGTTTGACATATGATGAAAACTTGACTAATTATTATATGAACAGATTTTTTTCCTCCAAACTTGAACTAAAAAGTCTCGTACACGGCATAAAAAAAAAAACCGAGTTATTATGTTTGTTAAGTTTGTAGTCATTTTGCTAATATTGGACCGAGTCTATGAAACAAAGCTTCTCTAATCTTGGCATCCATCTCTTTCGTAGTTACTAAGCTCTTTAATTTGTAAATACTAAATAGTACCTAGCTAGTGGCTTATGACGTGCATGCAATCATATCTGTGCGTGTCAGTGAAGTTTTCTAACACGTAAAGTAAGTTTTTAGCTGACGAGCTGGCCCCTATATTATATGTTCTCCGGTTTCCTTTGGTTAAGGAATATCTTAAATTGTTTAAAACAGTATACTTATTGAGCAAGTAGGTCAAATTTGGCGAAACGATGTAAAGGGGTAATTTTTTTTAAAAATTATCAAATGGATAAAACTTAAATTAATGCTCAGAAAATGAGAAATCATATTTTATTTTACTACTTTTAAATTGAAAGTTGTAAAATGTATTAAGATTTTTTTCCTTTTTTTATTGAATTCTTAAAAAAATTTAAGACTTTAATTTTTTTTCCAGCACAGCTTTAAAGTTGTAAGTACGTTTCTTTTCTTTTTTTCTTTTTCATCATTGAAGTTGTAAAATACTTTGAAACTTCAATTTTCATTTTTTTAATACTATTTTAAAGTTATGAGAATTTTTTTTTTAAAAATCGTAAACTATTTATGACTTCAAAGTCATAAATAATTTTTTATTTTAATTATTTTAACAAATTAATGTATGTTTTATTTTTTTAGTTTTATTTAATATTTTCCATATTTTTTATATTGTTTTATTTAATAATTTTTGTATATTCTTTTATTTAATATATTTTCTATATTTTTTTACTGATATTAAACATTATTATTTGTTTTATAAATTAAAAAATAACATAAAAGACTTAAATTCAAATAAAAATATTAAAATACATTTATTTAACAAAAATATTAAAATGTTGTTATTAATTTTAACAAATAGTATTAACTTATAATTTATAAGATAATATTGATTTAAAAAAATAACTAATTTTTACATATATCACTAAATAAATAAATTATTTTTTACAATAGTATTAATTAATTTTATTTCATAAATTATTTTATCATTAATAATAGAAAATAATTTCATAATAAGAGTAGTTTTTAAAATAAAAATAACACAATATAATAATATGAAATGAATAATACAAATTAAACACAAGAAGTAAAAAGTAAAAACAATATTAACAATTAAATTGCTTTTTGGACAGTTACTACTATATGTCATTCAGTTTTGCGATTATTTAGAAATAATATAAGTGATCAATTTGTTTATATGAACATTTTAATATTTTTATTTAAATTTATATCTTTTTTATTATTTTTTAATTTACAAAACAAATAATAATCCTCAACATTTAGTTAAAATTATAGAAAATAGTAAATATAGAAAATATATTAAATTAAAAACAATAGAAAAAATAAAAAATATTAAATAAAACAAAAAAGAAAACATATATTAATTCATTAAAAAATCAAAATAAAAACTATTTATGATTTTGAAGTTATAAATAATTTTTTACTTTTAAGAATTTTAAAAATAAAATAAAGTACTCTTACAATTTTAAAGTCATATTAAAAAAAATAAAAAATTAAAATCGTAAAATATTTTACAACTTTAATAAAAAAAAGAAAAAAAACAACTCCCTTAAAGTGATGTTGAAAATAAATTAAAGTCATAAAATTTTTATGACTCAATGAAAAAAGAAAAAAGCTTATAACATCACTAGAAATCTAGCATATTCACGCCAGAAGGCTCATGCACATACTTGTGCGAGATCCCTTTTTTTTCCTAAGGATATATAAAATGTGTTTTAAATTTATAATATGACATTAATCACCTATGATTCAGGTTTCATGTAATTACATAAACAGTTCTTTTTGTGTTTTAAAATTTTACATCATCTCTGAATATTTTCAAAAAATAGACCAAATTGAATTTATTTTTAAAAATAAAAATCTAATTAGAAATTTTAAAAATAAAGGGACAAAAGTGAATCTAATATATATAAACTAAGGAATTAAATTGAACCTAAAAAATAGAGGACCAAAATAATAAGCTAATTTATAATGCTTAAACTTCTCTAATAGATATTCAATAGAGCACAACAATTCATTTACTAACTTATACTACAATGTTTTTATTTGGGTAATTTCATCTCAATTCTCAAATATAGAACAAGAAATGAATTAAGAGAATTTATCATTTAATATTTTTTATGCAATTAATTTTGTGAAAAATAGAATGTATAATCACAATGAAGAAGAATGGTTGAATGATTGTTTGGTTACATCAACATCAACATCAACATCAATAGGACTTTTAATCCAAGTTAATTAGGATCGGTGATAGATGAACTCAATGATAAATTGAAAATAAGACAAAGAAAGAGAAAGGGAGAGGGGAAGAAAAAAATGGAAATAAGATAATAATAATAAAAAGAGGAAAAAAAGCTAAAATAAAATAAGGGTAAAAGAAAGAAGAGATAAATGAAAACAAAAAGAATTAAAATAAGGGAACGACTGGAACATTGAACTACTAATGAGTTTAACCCTCCACCAAGCTTATAGTTTTTCTCCACTCCGTTCTAAGACATTATTCGCCAATCTATATCACATTTCATTAGGTCTTGTTTAACTACCTTTTCTCATGTAAGTTTCAGTCAACCTCTACCCCTCTTTGTTTGGTTACATAAATAGATTAAAAAAATTATAATATTAATAGTGAAAGAATCACATAGCATTTTCAATAAAAATACATAAAGGATAATTGTAATTTGTAGAAGTTTAAGTATTTTGGATTATTCTTTTGTCATGACATTATGTATTTTATAAAATCTTACCATATATTTATATACTAAAAATATTATAAACTATTTTTTGTCCCCACTAAAAAAAATTATGGATCTATCACTGAGTGTTAGTGTAGCCTATAAAGAAGTGTAAGTATAATATTTTTAAATATAAAAAAAAGATTAGTGTAACTTTGCAATAATAGAAAAATAAAAGTAATTAATGTTACATGTAATTTAAGAAATCTCACAAAGGTGCAAGTATAATTTGCATTTAAATTTACATTAGTACAAAAAAGTACATTTTATATTGGTCATTTTTCCAATGATTATATAAAACAATGAACTAAAAAAAATCAATATTTTTTTGTGTGGTGTCGATGGATGATGAATGACAAGCCTTGCTTTGAGTTTTGCATTTTCCTTTCTTAAACATTGCATGTTCGCCTTGTGCTTTTGCTTCAAGTCTTCTAGGTCAATCTCATTTTTCTTACATAACTGCTCTATTTGTGGTCAAATTTCTTGTAGTGTTGATGTTTCTTCCCTGGTGGAACACACAGATGAACTGGAATCATCTCTCCTTGTTGCTACCATCTCGTGGTCGAAGGAAAATTTTCCTCGACCCCATAGTGGCCACCAAATGTTTTGGCTGAGATGAGTTGTCTGGTTTTCTTCTTATCTAATCTCAACTCAATCTCCAATTTCCTTCTTAAATGTTTGGTGAGTACCGACAAATAAGACTGTGACAATCAAGTCAATTAAGTCTAAGGTGTTTAGATATATTTTTAGGATTAGAGAAAACATACTTTTCATCGGTGGGTTCATATATATATATATATATATATATATATATGAGTTACTGACCTTGGGAGAGTTGATCAGTTGAGGAGTTGGGTTGATTAACTACTCCTCTAAGTCACATTGTGATCATAACATTGTGTTTGATCATGTTGAGGACCTCGGTCTTTTGACTACCTATTGAGTTCCTGCTCTGTAGGGTACAACTTGTAATTTTTTTATTATCGAAATGCATTTTTTTTGTCATTTTGAATTCAAACACTCTTAAATATGGTTAGGCTCGGTTATATGGCTAAATGAAAACATTTTCAGTACCTATGAAGGTCACATAATTGATTATTACATTTCCACAATCGATTATATGGTCACTTAAAAAAATTTAACGCTCCCTATCAATGCCAGATAATTGATTATGGGGTATGGCATATCCATAATCAGCTATATGGCCTGGTTTTGCAAATTCAAGTTATCTTTTAAAGAAGATGAAGAAGTAAGGCACGCCATTTGTAAGGGTAATAAGTATTTTTATTTAGTTTTTTTTTTCCTTTTTTTACTTATCAACCCATTTTAAATTATTTCAAATACTATTGCATGAATCATGTGGGCATTAACGTTGAATCAAACAGTGATACATTAACGAGAGAACTAAACTGTTGTAACATTTAAAGACTAAGTTGATGATTTTTATTTTTCGAGGATAAACTGATACTTAGTGTATATTTCAGGAGCAAATAATCTATTTATCCAATTTTATAATTAATCATCATTATTTTTCCAGTCTCTCTACGTAATTTCCAACCAATTTCTGTGCGTCCAATCACAATGCTACTCTTGCAAGCTGTCACGGTTAATTACCTCTAGTTGGAGAGATATTTTTTTTTAAAATGTTCTTTTAAATAAATGTTAAACAATATATATTGTTAGAATATTAATTAAAAAATTAAAATAATTTATTTATTGAAATACATAAAATTTTGTTATCCTTAAATGATTTTTTATGTTCTTCTATAATTTTTTATAATCAATATCATTTTCTTCTTTTCTTAAACATGAAAAAGGACATTGGTTAGCAATTTTTTAAAAATAATTACAGAGCGTGTGTCCAGGGTTAGGGTGTCGGAAAATCATTACTCAACAATAGTACTAACATTAATCATTGTTAATGTTGTGGGGACAGATAAAATCCTAGGGACTAGGAAACTTGTTCCCAAAGGTTAATGCACTCTCCACGCAAAACACCATCCAATTATTCCAATAATTATATAGCAGTTTCCTCCCAAAGATACCAACCAAACACGTAGTAGTAACGTATTTTCTGGTCTTATCCATTCTCATAGTAAGTCAAAGTCCAAAGTCCACACACATGATACGAAAAACACTGAAAAATCCGAAACAATGTCATCATTTTCTCACTCTTATAAATCCCCTTCACCCCCTCTTCTCTCCTTACAACAAACCAAACCACTTAAAGTTTTAAACACACAAAACCATAGTTACAATTACACACTTTCACTAGCTATTACACTTTTTGAGAGTTTTTTTTCTTCTACTATATATGGGGGCAAGCTCGGGTACAGTACTAGAGATCACAGTTATATCATGTGAAAACCTTCGTGTCACGGAGGATCCGTACGTTGTCGTTAGGGCTGAGTCGTTAAATTGTTGCACCACGAAGATAGCGAAGGATAGTGGGAGCAACAAAACGAGTTTGTTTTCGTGGAACGAGAAGTTGATGCTGACCATGCCCATGCATGCAAGGTCCATCACGTTCGAGGTGCAATGCAACAGGTTCAAGGGCTTTCGACCCGTTGGGGTGGCCAGAATCGCCGTGTCGGATTTTCTCGGCGGCGCTGTGTCGGAAAACTGCATGCACGTGTTGAGTTACGGGCTGAGGGATTGGGAAGGGAAAGAAAACGGGGTGATTCATTTCGCGATGAGGGTGGCGGCAGCGCCGGTGAAGGGGACGGTGGTGAGTAAGGGTTCTGGTGATGGGTTCATGGGAATCAACGTTGGTGACAACGAGTGTAACCAAGTTGTTGTTGGTGTACCTTCTTGATATGAAACTACTGTCTACCATATTTTGAGTGATAATTGTATTCGAATTAAATAAAATTATTATAAATAATAAAATTGTTTCAACAAATATTTAACATAATTGTGTGTATCCATAACTTAAATTTAAGATTTTTAATTAAATTAAAATAATTTTATTTCAATTAATTCATGTGTTTGGTGATATATTATCCTAGAGTGTGTTTGGATAGAGAATTTTAATTGGAAAAAGTAATTTATCAAGAAATTTAAAATTCTTTAATTAAAAATTCATTGTTTGTATATATTTATATGAAGAATTTAAATTTATGAAATTTTAAAACAGAATTTTAAATAACTAAAAATGTGGAATTTGAATTTCCTTCTAAAAGGTGAGAAATTGAAATTTTCTTCTTCTATAAAAGTTTTAACTGCACCACTCTTTGCTTCGTCTCCATCGCCGATAACTACTTCGACTTCCGCTACTCACACGACATCCACCTCCATGCATGAGGTTCAAAATTTTAAAAATAAAGAAATTCAATTTTTTTATCCAAACATAAAATTATGAAAATAAAGAAATTTAATTTCTTTATCCAAATATAAAATTTTGAAAATAAACGAATTTTAATTGATACATTTTAATTTTTCTAAATTTTAAATTTCCTAAAATTTTAAAATACTTCATCGAAACATACTCTAAGGTTAATCGTGGTTTTGTAAATTTTATTTATTTGTTGTATATTGGTCATCGGGAGTGTGGGAACTAGAAACTCCAAAGTCAAATTTAATTCACTTATATATTGCGGCAAAACAAGGTTCATGTTATTTCCAGGAAATATTGTCTTGTACCGTTGTACGTCAACCTCGTATTTTAGTAACAGAAAGTGTGAATATAAACGCGAAGGTTAGACTTAGATGTGGGGTTTGGATAGTCAGTATATAGTATATAAGATTAAGTTTTTTGGATAAGTTAACTTTTTATAAAGTGACCAAATGATATCACAATAAAAAATCATATATTTAACAAGAAATGAATAAAAAATAGTGAAATAAAAAAATGTAATATTCAACAGAATTCGACTCCCTTTCCAAAAAAACCAGATAGTGAATATATATATCTGATTGTAACGTATAAAACCCACTATTAGAAACCTAGCTAGTGAGAGATAAAATAAAGAAAAATATAGGTATTATATAAGAGTGATATGATAGGAAAAGAGACCGAAAGAAATGATAAGTGTTAGTCAGGTATTTATAAAAAAAATTAATGTTTGATAAATACCATTGCTCTTAACATGTTGAATGTTTAAGTAGGATAGAAACCATCTGTACGTTCTCAAAAGTCTGTCTTCACCAAGTATTATTTTCCTTTAGGAAAGTACAATGATATTTAAGACACCTATTAATATTTGCATTAAACACTTTTTGTTTCACAAACATTTGTTTGACACTCTTTTATTGTGTCTATTTCTCTTTTCTGCTCATATCAAATCTCCAGTATATATTTTATTATTCTCTTTTATTTTTTCCTCTTTTTAGGTGTTAATGAGTATTTGGGTATCCATCAAACATTATCGTGCTACTAAATACCTAATGAGACTGAAATAAACAAGAGAAAATATAGACATTAAAGGTGATATAATATGATAAAAAGAGACAAAATGAAAATATTGATTTAGTGTTTAAGAAAATATTTACGTGTAAATATCTTCGCTCTCCAAGATTATTATCCTTTCTACTTTGTTCAAAACATATATATTGTGCCTTGTCCCCAGAAATAACACGTGTGATATAAAAAATGAAGTGTTTCTGGAACCTAGATAATAAAATTTTCCTAATTTGCTGATAAAAAAACTAAGAAAAGGGTTATGAAAATTGTGCATATATATAGCTGTTATCCAATGTCATGATTTAATCTTCCCATTCTCCTTCAAATTATCCATATTTAATACAATGGACTGAAAATATATATATTAATATATACATTATTTACCAGCTGCCAAAGTGCTTATATATATGACAGTATACCAAACCACTAACCACTATGTTTTGTTTGATCTACAATAAATCAGCCCCTCAAATTGAAAGAAGTTAGTTTTGTAATAATGATGTAAAGTCAAGATACCCCCTACAACCTTTGTCGACAATGCATCCACGACTTAGAAGTCGCATTTGAAGAATAAATGGGTGGATATAGGATCCTTCTTTCTCGATGTTAGGGATAGTTAGATATGTGTCTCATTAGTTAGATATGTGTCTCATTAGTGAATAGCAATACTAAATCACCATATAATAAAAGATATAAAATTAATTTAGTGATATTTAAAAAAAAAATTATAGATTCAAGTTTTTCTATTAATAAAAATTAAAAAACTAATAATTAACATTTATGGATAAAAAAACAAAAACTAAACAAACAAAACAATGTAGATCTAGAGATTCACATTTTAGATTATATATATATATATATATATATATATATAAACATTGAAGTTTTGTAAAGTGGATCGGTTGTACGTGCTTAGATTTGGGTTTTAGAAGTAGAAAGGCAAGTTTTTCATTTTTAATAATTTTAATCTTTTTTCTTAAAAATTTCACTCGTAATTAAATATCTTTATACTTCTCTTCTATTCCCCCTGGGGGTGGTAAAAATATCCATACTCGCATAAAGCTAGTAGAAGATAGATATTAAATGCATACTCATACGTGGATAATTTAAACAAATATATCTGTACATGTTAACTGTAAAGTATTTGTGTAAAATATTTAAATAACTTTATTTTTGTCATTCATTTTTAAAAATAAATTGTTAGATTAAAAAATATAATTAAAGTATATTTTAAAATATTTTAAGCTAACATTCTATTTTCTAATAAATATATATGATACTTGCACACTGATTTTTGAGTAATGGTAAATAATTTATTCTTCATTTTTAATCCATTAACAACATGTCTCATTTTTTTTTATTTCATTCTTCTTATCACATTATAAATTATGTCATATCTATATATTTTTTTTCTTTTTTTTCTCTCTCTTTCTAGGTAAATACCACAATGGGTGTTTATCAAATATTTTTCTATTTTTATTTATCCCTTTAATTTAGCCTTAGAATCGTGGTGTAATGAATTAAAGTAGCTTAATATTATACTCTAGCTCTTCTAAATAATTTTTTTCTTATAAATAATTAAATGTGAAACTTTCTAACATAATACTGTTGTTCAAAGTTTATGTTGTTACATTTTTCTTTTTAGATAAGCTTTGCTAGTCAAAATAAAAATCTTCTCTAGTATGTTTTTGTCTGCTTTGTAGTATTTATTTTGGTGTAATTTTGTTGTTGTGTGCACATACGATGTTTATTAGACTCTTTAGCCATGGTGAATGCTCAAAAACTAACGTTCAAATATTTTTCTCATTGATCTTTTGACATACTTTTTTCTTCATATTTGGAGTTGTGGGTCGTTTTCTTGTGATAGTTCAACGTGCTTCCGGCAGTATGAGTTAAAAGTGTCGACATAATTCTAAAACGAAGGGTGAAGCAAGTTAGACTTAGTCAGTAGTTACAACCCCTTAATAATTCAATTTTCGTGGTCGTGACTTGTGAGTCGTGGCCCCATGATAAGAGAATGTAATTAAAACAATTTATATTTTAGTATATTTTGATAAATTTATATTATGTCAATTTTAATTTGTATAAATAATGAAGCAAATAAATTTTTTTGGATTAAATGAAATTTTATGTATATGATTTAAAAGAAAGGAACTTTCAATCTAATAGGTTTTAAGAAAATATTATCCAATTGAAAGTTATTGAATTGAATAATAGTTAGTCAAAATTACACCAATATAATTTGATTTTTTTCATATATATATAGCACGACTCACTATTTTATACAATAACATGAAAACAACTAATAATAACCATTGAATTAAGATTAAAAATAATAAACAAATGAGATTAAAATATTTAAAATTTTAAAAAATATTTTATATATATATATATATATGAGAGATGATATATCATATGAGAATAATTATCTTATGTGAGAATGAGAATAATTAATCTTAACCGTTAGATTAAAATGAAAAGTTAAGATTAAAACATTTTAAATTCAAATTTAAATCTTATTTAACAATAAAATCTCTATAAAATTTATCAAAAAAAAAAAAATCAAACATATTAAAGATTTAATTTATGTCATGCTAAACTAATCCAAACTTATCACCAACATGACCACTATCACCGTCATGATCGTTTCTGTCACAACTGTCATGACCATTAGTGTAATCATCACCATGATCGACAATCACTACCACTATAGGATCATTGTCGCTACCACCAACATGATTTTCGTTGTCGCTTGCTGCTGGTGACAACAACGACAATTATATTGGTGGAAATGACAGTGATCATGGCGATTATCACGATGGTAGTGATTGTAGTGACGATCTTGACATAATTTTTTTTATGAAAAACATAAATTAAATTTTTAAGATATTTGATTTTTTGTTTGATAAATATTTTAAAGATTTTATGGTAAAATAAAATTTTAATTTTAAAATATTTTAATCTTAATCTAACGATTAAAATTTATCATTCTTATTCTTATATAAAATGGCTAACATTTTCAAGGTTGACCAAGAGGTGAGTCAGATTCAGTTGGTCCACCAAGTAAGTGAGGGTTGTATCTAACAAACCGAACTAGCCCATTTTAACATCTCTAACTTACCCTATTAGTTAAAATATACATATCTCCACACATAATAATAAGCAAACACTACACAATAAAAAATGCAACAACTTAAGAAAATGATAAAATATGAAAATTTTATTTAACGCAATTTAGTCTTCATGCCTACGTCTCAACACAACTATATTTAACATGCTTTTTGTGTTTACATCAACAACACAACTTTTGTTTAACATGATTCGACATCTCATACCTACGTTCACAACTAGACATGGCAAAGGACGAGTTGGGGGTGGGTATGACTCTAAAATCTACTGGTATTTCTAGAGGTATGCATGGCAGCATCTCTATCATTGGCTTGGTATTTCTACTGGTGACTACTGGTTCTAAAATCTAGGGCTTGTAATAAAGGCGAGAAAGCTAAAGTTGGCTTGGCAATGTTTGTGATGGCATTCAGTGATTTAGACCATTTGGTTGTATAGAATTTTCTATTAAATTTAGAGCATGGGTTTCAACTAATTCCAAAGTGGTATTCTCCTGTTTTTTGCATTGGTGGCATCATAATCCTATGTAGTCTCTTAAGTCAATGTATTGAAGATTGCTTCATGCATTGTTTCTAGGGTTAAAAACACCAAATATATATGTGTGTGTGGGTTAAAAACACCAAATATATATGTGTGTGTGTGTGAGTGAGAGAGAAACAAATTAAAAAATATATTTTTAATGCCAAGTTTGGTGGATGGTCTCCACCTAAAAGTTTCTCTGTAAATTACAAGTAATTTTCACCCATATATTTCAATTTAGCTTGGCATAATGGCATATGAGAAGCTGACGGTTCAATAAAGAATTTCTTATACTCCTATAACTAAAAAGACCATAACAACATGTTAATTAAAATATAAAACATTGTTATCTTCAGGAAATTTCATTATTTTAGTTCCTTTTTTGTATTTTTACAGTGGACTTGACTATAAAACAAAGTCAATTATTTAGGGGGAAGCTAATTTCTAATGGTTTGGTAACTTGCACATCATCCTTATTTTTCATTCACACAGCATTAATTTGTGTTGAGTAATTGAGACGGTGAGGGTCAGTGAAATTTTCCATAACGTAAATTGAGGGGTAATGACCTAACTGATTGGTTGCTAGTGTATGTTCTTTTGCGATTTGCAGCTTCCTTTTGTAACTACACATCGTTCATCATGTTTAAATAATTACGCGCATTTCTTTTTTCTTTACTTTTCTGTTAGAAAAATTAGAAATTACTTAGCATCATTCAAAAAATTAACATGAGCAAAGCCTAGGTCCTGCATTTTCCTTTTTAATCTTCAACGATTTATCCATTATACTTATAGAAAAATTAAAATTCATTAGGGGTTATTACCTCCCCTGCTTACTTAATAGAGACAAATTAGCTAGGTTCTATTATAAATGCTTTCTTTTGGTAGACCAGCTACATTTGGTCTGGTTATAGAAATTGGATAATTTGTATAAAATTCTAAATTTAAACCTTATTATCATCATTGTTTATAAGAAAATAATTATATGACTTGTATATTTTGGTGTATGGCATTGTAAATTTTGATATGCACAACAAAGTTTCTACCGCTTGTAAGTAATAAATTTTAAGGCAACTGCTTAAGTATTTTAGTTTAAAGGCCAGGGGTATTTTTAGTTTCGTTTTAATCAATCTGAAAAAATATATAATTCAAAATATTATAATCTGATCTTTGGGCATTTAGATTGGATGGTTAATTATCTTAGTTTTAATTTGTATCTTTCATGAACAAACGTTTATTATTTAGTTAGCAAACAGATGAAATTTTAATGGCAAATTTTTCATAAAGAACAACAATATTAACTAAAAAAACCAAATACACAAACAATTGAAAAAGCTTATTCAAAATTTAAAGTATTAAATCTCTTGATAAATTATAAGTTGACCAAAACTATAAAATTTTAAATTTTATTACTAAACTTTCATTATTTTTTTAATTTTATTATTAAAGTTTTATTTTTTTAAAAATTTTACAATCTAACTTTCATAATTTCGTGAATTTTATTATTCAAACTTTTTCACTAATTTTATTATTTAATTTTCAACATTTTACAAATTTAACAATCCAAATTATTTATTTTTTTGCATTTAACCATTACATTGGTTACAAAATAATATAAAAAAACTAATTTCCTAAAAGTTTATGCACCGATTGTAATTATAATCGATATAGAAAATAATTTTCTTTATCAATTGTGTTTATAAATGATGTAAAATGTCAAAAATCATTTATCTTTGTGAAAAAATTAAAAACTGAAATGATAAAATTTGTGAAATAAAATTTGAATGGTAAAATTTATAAAATTAATGATAAAATTTACAATTAGGCAAAGCTATAAACTTCCACGTTAAAATAATCTTAACTTTATTGAAGGGTATAACAGGAAAATTAACTAACACAAATTTAGAATGTTTGCAGTTTATTTCAGTTTAATTGGATATATTAAATATAGAAGCTGAAAAATGAAAATTGAATCGAACAAAAAAAAATGCAACTTCCATTAGTATTTCCTGCGGCAATGCAACACGCGTCCTTCGCGCGTACGTAGACCATTAAAACCGGTCCGCGTTTCCATAAAACTCGTTTTAAAAAATAAATATAAACCAAACAGCGCATTCGCGTAGAGAAGAAGTTGAAGTTCAATTCAAAGTGGAAAGTCAAAAGTCAACATACATTTTACAAACCTAAAAAACACTGAAACAACAAACCAATTTCCTTCCTTATTTCTTTCCCTCCTTCACACTCCTTTCCAAAACCCAAACAAAAAATCCTATATATAACCATAATAACCACTTCTTCTGCTTCACACAAACCCAACAACAAAAACAAACCAAATAGTTTCCCACAAGTAACATACATTATTTCATTTTCTTTTTTTTTTCCTTTTCTTTATACACTATCTTCCTTCGAAGAGAATCTTGTATTCTCAAAGAGAATTCGAAGCTTTAAAACATAAACATGGGAATAAGCACACGTACGCTGGAGATCACAGTTATCTCCTGCGAAAACCTCCACGGCGTAAAGGACGACGCTTACGTGGTTGTTCGGGCAGAGTCCTTAAACTGCTGCACCACGAGAAGGGTGAAAGTCGACGAAGGCACCAAAAAACTCCTCTCGTGGAACGAGAAGTTCTTGTTGGACATGCCCATGCATGCAAGGTCCATAACCTTCGAAGTGCAATGTAACAGGTTCAAGGGCTCTCGGCCACTCGGGGTGGCCCGAATCGCCGCCTCCGATTTCCTCAGCGGCGCCTCCGTGTCGGAGAATCAGTTGCAGGTGCTGAGTTACGGGCTGAGGGACTGGGAAGGGAAGAGGAATGGGGTCATTCATTTCGCAGTGAGGGTGGCGGCGTCGTCATCGAAGACAACGGAGGAGTGTTTGAATTTGAAGCCCGCCGTAGAACTGGTGGTGGCGAGAAAGGGTTGCGGTGATCGAATCGATGTCGGTGGCAAGAGGTCCAATGAAGTTGCTGTTGGTGTTCCGTTTTGGTGGAACTACCCCAACGTTATTTAGAGATTAGTTAATTAATTTACATTGTTTATTTATTTTTGTGTAACGGTCAAGGAGCCTAAAAGATCAAATTTAATTTCAATTATATATATAAATTTCATTTTTTTTATAGTTTTTCTTTTCTCTTAGAATACAAGATTTGTTTGATCATAAAAGATGAAGAAAGAGAAATAAGTCACAAGTTTAAATTTTTCCAATACATATCCTTATGCATAAAATGCATCTCCAATTTATTTATTGTCATTTTTCACCGTTGAAAGTTGTTTATATGATATATTTTTATTAATAAATATTAATTTATTAGTTTTATAACAAGAAAAAAAATAATATCTTTTTTTCCCTTAATCATCATGTTATATCTTCTCATTATTATAGTATACTAATAGCGAAAGATTTGGTTGACTTTTTCATTAGTTTAATTTTCAGAAAGCAAAATAGGTTGAAGCTCCATGTCATGCAAACTTGTCAATTAATTTCCCTATCATGCACTTTAAAGTTTCAAGAAAGAAAGAGTATGAAGTATGAACAAGAATACACATAAACATTTTGTAAAAAAAAGAAAAAGAGAGAGAGAATCCTTAACGTACGCTTGTTGGAAAAGTTGTTGGTAGAGCCGTCAAGAAAGCGCGTGAATGGTGAGACTGAGATCGATTAAAACTATGACTATTTGACCAGGTTTATGTTTTAGACACGTTCATAAGTACGGATATTTGTTTGACTTGTTAAACAAGGGTTCAACGAGACCAGATGTTTGGCTTCTCCTTTATATTTTCTCAAAAGCTAATGAGGCGGTGGGAATGAATTTCCTTTTATCGCGGTACATTTTTAATAATAATCACTTCTCAAAGTTTTCTGTGTTTATGGGTAGAGGTCATCCGTGAATCTAAATTGACCAAAATTAATCTGGACAGTTTGGGTTGGGTCATTTATATATTTGGATCAAAATCGAATCGAATTAATCAAAATCATTCATGTACGAGTTGAGTCATGAATTTATATTTATAGATCCAATCAAAATCGAACTGAACCGATCAAAATCGATAAAAAAATTTACAGTTATTTTGTTTGGTTTTAAATACTGTTAATATTGGACTCCAAGTGTTGGTACTACAAATGTTTATAATATTAACTAATCATATTTTGTTTATTTGTTTCAGCAAATCTTGTTGTAATAAATATGGTTGCACCAAAGTTTATTGCAAGAAATTAGTTTTTAGAAAATAGTTGTGATTCAGACTATTATAGTAAATCTCGTTAAAAAATATTTATTTTTAATTTATATTAGTTTATTTTAAAATATTATGTTAATGGTATTAAATGAATCAATTTTACTACTTTAAACATTTGATAATATTGTGTCAGTGTAAATAGTTATTTTCATCTTTGAATGTGTGAAGCACTGACAAATTCGTCCTCATACGATAAAAATTCAAACTTTAGTCCCCAAAAGTGAAAAAAGTGCGACAAATTCATTCATATGTTACTGTTAATGAAATAGCCTACGTAGCACAGATGAACGAAAATTTTACAAAAATGATTACCAACATGACTGCTGAATAGATTTGACCAAAATGTTAGTAAATTTCCATTTGACCAAAATGTCAATAAGTTTCCATTGGACAAAAATATCTTATGATACTATTTTGTTCCAACAATGTGCCAATGATGAGAGAAGACAAACAAATAGTTGTAGCAAATTTACAATGCATGGATATACTAAAATTTGAATTTTTATCTCTCAAAACGAATTTATCAGCACTCTACACATTCAGTGATGAAAATAACTATTTACCCTAAATTGTATTTTACCCTTAAACGAAACAAAATTTGGAATTTGACAAATTTGTCCAATAGAAACATACTGACGTTTTGGTCAAATAAAAATTTACTGACATTTTGATCCAATCTATACTGCAACCATGTTGACCATCATTTTTGTGACATTTTCGTCCATCTGTGTCTCGTAAACTCTTTCATTAACGATAACTAACGAAAGTTTAAGAATGAATATATTTGTCGCACTTTCGAGAACTAAAATTTGAATTTTCATCTTTCGGGGACGAATTTGTCAGGTCTCTACATATTCAAGGATGAAAATGACTATTTACCCTATTATGTTAATTATATTGGATATTTGGATAAATCATAATATAAAATAGTAGTTCTAAGAAAGAAAGAAAAGATCAAATTTAAATGGGTAACCTGTTGTTCTAAATCGAACCAAATTGTTCATGAACGGGTTGGTTTCAAAAAAGAAATTATAAATCGAATTAAACCGAATTGATCAAAGTTGATTGAGTTGGGTCCTAAATTTAGCCAAAACCAATCCAAACCAACCCACAAACACCCCTACTCAAAGCAAACCAAATGTGGATAATCTCCCATATTCAAACCAACTTGACTCAACTAAAAAGGTCAAATTTAGTTTATAGAATAAAATATCTATATCATTATAAATTTTTTATATTTGTCTTTAATTTTTTTATATTTTCTTAGATATGAGCTTTCGTAAATTACCATTGTTTGGGAATTTGAATCCTACACTCTCATAAATTTATCCTGCACTCCCCATTTCTATTAGAAAATGTCAAATTATTCTTTCCTAATCCTAACACTTTTCTCTTTATCCAAACTACTCTCCCGACAATACCTTTTTCACTCGAATGGCAACTTCTCCCAAGAATATACCTTCTTCACGACAGCCTCACGACCTCCTCCTCACGAGTCATGACGTCGCAAAATGTCCTCCCCCCTCCTCCTTCCTTTGTGTGTCACATTGAAGGTAAGAATGTGATCCGAAACATGATGTTTTGTCTTCTGGAAAGAGAATTTTAAAATGTTTTTTATTTTCACCCATTATTCCGGAGACACGATTCCATAAATTATATAGTAGCCTTACGAAATGGCTATTCTGGAACATAGATTGTGTTCTGAAATAGATAAAATATATTTTTTTTATTTTCAACCATTATTTTTTACTGTTATGGAACATGCATTCTGTAAATTGAAGGTAAGAATGTGATCCGAAACATGATGTTTTGTCTTCTGGAATGAAAATTTCAGAATGTTTTTTTATTTTCACCCATTATTCCGGAGACACAATTCCAGAAGCTATATAGTAGCCTTACGAAATGGCCATTTTGGAACATAGATTGAGTTCTAAATAGATAAAATATTTTTTATTTTCAACTATTATTTTTTACTATTATGGAACATGCATTTTGTAAGTTATTTTTACTCTTGTGAAACACCTATTCCATAAACTATTTTTAATTGTCATGGAACACCTATTTTAGAAGCTATTTTTTACTGTTATGGAACAAAAGTTTTTTTGTGCAACCGAAAGAAACAATGGTGGAAAAATGGAGACGAAGAGAAAGAAATGAAAGTTTGTAAGATGGATACAAATGGAGACTTAACAACAGAGAAAACATAGATAGAATGAGCTCGGGTGGGACTCCCTCATGGAGTTCAATGCTAAGGAAGAGAAAAGGTATAATATGAAAATGTTAGTTTGGGGTTTTTAAAAATTAAGGAGGTGAATGATTTAATATGGGAGGTGCAGAACTTAAATCCCCATAATTTGTTGTATTCGTAAAATAAAGGCTTAAATATGTTCGAGATCCCTGAAATATACCCGAATTTCGCAACTGATCCCTGAAAAAATATTGCTTCTCGTTGGGTCCCTGAAACCAAAAGTTTTGTGGGAGATCCCTGTTATTAGTCTTTGTTCAAAACGTGATGACATGTCTGTTAATTAGACATGTTAGCAATACACTTATGGAGCCATATGGATTTTTTAATATTTAATTTAATTTAATAAACTATTTTATTTTTAAAAAATAGAAAATAAAGTTAAGGTGACTTGAAACGCAGTCAATGGGTTACATTTTGAAAACTGTTGAGAGAGACTTGCAAGGTCGTGCCTCCTTCTTTCTTTGTTCACACAGTGCCGCTTCTGAGAGAGACCTGAAATGTGTCTAGGGTTTTCGCTCTATTATGAGTGGGGGTATCAATTGTTGTCTTGGAAAGGTGGGCTTCCTAACACGTGGGTGTAGAAGGCGAGAGCTTTCTGCTTTGGATGTCGATAGTGTAGTTGATGCGTTTTTGTAGAGTTCTTGGTTGAAGGGAGTTTGAAGATAGCGCGGTTTGGTGAAAGTGAGATTGAAGACAACGATGTGGTCCCTCAAAAAGGTGCTCCATTTAGGTAAGAATTAGTTATTCTTTAATGTTTTTTTATGTAGCTTTAGGGTTTTTCCTTTGCCTTTCGCCAAGTGGGGTTGCACATAGTGGGATTGTTGAGTGATTAAAAAAATCATATTTTAATTTTTAATTTTATTTTTTGGAATGCTTGTCAAAGATGGTAATTTATATCGAGGTGTATCACGGGGAACATGTGGTCCATCCTGTTTGGGATTATGTTGGTGGGAGTGTCACATTGTTGGTTGACATAGATGTTGACAAATGGTTATATTTTGAGTTTATAGGGATTTTGAAGGAAGACGCGAAACTTAAAGAATGTGAGGGTGTGTTTAAGTTGTGGTGGAAAGGGGTTGATAATGAGACCAAAGAGTTTGCCCTGGATAGCCATGTGCTAGACCAAAGAGTTTGCTTTGGATAGCCATGTTGTGGAACAATAATAGGTCTTGTTGGGTGTCATTTAAAGAGTAAGTATGGGGTTCAATTGTTGATTGCAATTGGGAGAGATCCCAATGATCAATATCTTCCACTAGCATTTATTGTGGTTGAGAATGAAACAAAGGATTCGTGGAAGTGATTTTTGGAGTTACTAGTGAAAGACATTAGAGAAATTGATGTGAACAAATGGATTTTCATTAGTGGTCAAGAAAAGGTACGTTTTTGTGTAAAGTCCTTGTAACTCTTTATACATTTTTGTTAGGTCCCTGTCACTCCCAATAAATATGTGTTTTGTATTTGTCACAGTTAATGTGTGTTTATTACATTTGTTTGCAGGGATTTGTCACTCCCTGTCACTCCAACTGATGCCATCCACGATGAACACGAACACCACAAACCCTATTCAACCCTCGTCAAACCACCAAGAGTCACCACCAACTTAGATATGCTCTCGTCGACAACCCAACTTCTGCTATTCTCCTTGTCCTTGTCTCATATCAACAACCTTAAAAAAATAAAACAATCCAAAACCTTAAAAAAATCAAACAATCCAAAATGACAATGTTTAAAAAAATTCCTTTTTAAAATAGTTTTTGGATGATGTCATCAAATGATATGTATCATCCTTTGACATGGCTCCGCACGTGTATCGCTGACATGTCCAAACAGATATGTCATCATGTTTTGGAAGGAGACTAACGACATGGATCTCCCACAAAACTTTTAAAGTTTTAGAGACCCAACGAGAAGCAAAAAAATTTAAGGAATCAATTTTAAAATTTGAGTATATTTTAAGAATCTCGAGCATATTTAAGTCTATAATAAACCCTTGACCTAAATGAGAGACTTTGTCTATCAGTTAGTTTAGTGTGCATGTCAATTGGCTTAGCTTAAGTGGTATATTTTTTCACCCATACCTATATTTAATATTTTTTATAATTAATAATAATCTATCATAAATAATAAATTATTGACTATACTTTACTTTTAATATAATAATATTTTATTTGTATTAAATACATTTTAATCTATATACATTAACCTTGAATATCAATAAATATGAAACATTTTTTAAGAATTAATTTGTGCAACTCTTTCCAAGCATTTTTATTATTATGGATTTCATTTGATGCAACGATTTAAACTTATTATGCAAGTAATATTCCATGATTGTTGTTTAATTACGTTATCAAACAATTTTAATAATAACAATTACTTAAAAAATTGTATGTACTGACAGTGTATTTTAGGTTTAAACTTGTCATTGTAACGTGTGGAACTGCAACATATCTGCAAGCGGAGCTTCTTGCCATATTTTATGGATTGAAATTAGTTGGAGAAAGGTTACACAAATTAAGTTAATTTTTTGTGAATATGATCATTCTCAAATGGCTATTAATTTGACCTCTTTTGCATCCGTATATATGCTTCTATCATTCGGAGGATAACCATCCTTTGGGATCTTGTTTTTCAACACACATATCGTTAAGGCACTGTGTGTGTGGACTCTCTTGCCCTACAGTGACTTTCGTACTTTGAACTTTGAAGGTTTGCCCTTCCTTCATTTCTTTCTCAGTTTGTTTTAGCTGATTTATCAGGTGTTACTTACCTCAGAGTTTAGCTATTTACTTGGTCATCGTTTATTTTAATGTAATTAGAACTTATCATATTGTGAAGAAAAAAAAGATCATTAGTGTTTCTGTTTACTCTTGTTGCTCCATTCCCAGATTTTACAATTAATTTAAAAAATAGTTGGTGATAATAGATATTTTAAACGAGAAAATTACACTTATCTCTACTGAAATCTTTTCAAATTAAATGGCAGTCATACTTTCTCTAGATTTTTTTAAAAATAACCACCTTCCCTAAATAGTATAAAAGAAGAGGAGTGTATGTGTCATTTTTATTAAATAAAAAAACATGTGTGTAACTTTACTAAATTAATACATAATGAAGTAAATATTTGCTTGAAAACTAGAAGAAAAAAAATGTTTTTGTTATTTGAGAAGACATTCTAGGCAAGTATAGTTTCCGGTTTTCCCATGTTAAAATGACACTTCTCAGCCTCTCACTCCCACGTCAAAAAAAAATTGCAAGAAGGGTAGATGAAAGATTGAATAAATTGAGTCAGAGAGATATATCAATAAGCACCAGTGGTCTAGTGGTAGAATAGTACCCTGCCACGGTACAGACCCGGGTTCGATTCCCGGCTGGTGCAATATTGAAGGAACTGTGATGATAATTGCAAGTGGTTGATGGGTCAATCACTCTCATCTCTATAAGTAGATGAAATCTGTATCTGAGTTCTATAATCTTTTCCGTTTTGTATATTTCCTTTGTCTTTTTTGTTAATATCTCGAGTTCTATAAATTTTATTTATGTCAATTTGTTGTTATATGCATATTAAGCATTTGTTGTTCCAGGGAGCTGTGATGACAAAATTGTCTGATTGATGAGTTAATCAGTAATCAATCATCTTACATAGGTGAGTCATTTTATGTGCTCTCTTTTTTCTTTTTTATTTCTGCTTGCATTTTACTCAATTATTACTTGAGATTTTCTATGAAAATGCATATTTTAACAGGCCAATGATTTATTCAATTGCTTAGCAGATATAGTTATTGTTATAATGACACAAAGCATATACTGCAAAACCATGCATACATTATTGCCCTTAATTCTGGTTGTTGTAAGTTCAAGCACGGGAGCAAATGATTGGAATTGAATTACTACTCCATTTAGATACGATAAATTTTAAGGCTAAGTAAAAATTAGTGGCACAAATGTTTGGTTTAGAGGGGAAAGAAAGTAAAAAGAAAAAAAATGCAAAACATAAAATAATTTTAGGTTATTTGATAAGAGAGAAAAAGAATAGATAAGAGAATGTTACAATTTTTGGTTTCTCTTATTTAATTTTTTAGGAAGTAATATATGTGTGTGTGAAATGACACTTTTTTGTTTCTTTTGGTAGAGATCATAGCTCTTTTAATAGAGATTTTGGTTATTGGAAAACAATCCTATTCGTATTAGGTAAAACTACAATAGACAGAAAAAAAAACTCTAAAAATATTCACAATGTTAAGAGTAACTACATCTTTTCAACAAAGTTAAAATGCACTACTAAGCATTTAAACACACGTTAACATTTAATCAACAAGCCCATTTTCTGCGATCTCTTTTCCAATTTAAATAATATCCAAAACATATGCACTTATTCTCCAAATCAAGTAAAAATATCTTTTAACTTATTTTCAAGTATATATACACACACAGAGATAAAGACTAATTTGAATCCATAGTTTGAATAAACAATTATAACTAGTTAAATTGTACACTTGTCAATTTAAAATTCAATTAAACTAACTTTAGATAAGTTGATAAAAATAGTTACAGGCACACCTTAAAGGAGAGGAGATTCTATGCTAATAAGGAATATTGCTAGTTATTCCTTATCTAGGGATGCTTACGATTTAATAAAAAAATGTATTGCGCATAGAATTGAAAGGATACACATTAAACACAACCGTTAAAAAAATATTAACAAATATACAAATAGTTAGGAAACAAATATCTAGTAGCAGTGGTTTAGTGGCAGAATAGTATATTACTATACGTTGTAGACTCAGGTTCGATGCTGGGCCACTGCTCCTGATTCCATTCATTTTTGTGTCTCTTACTATATGTTCCACATTTAGGAAGTTACTATTCTGATTTAAAATATAAGGAAAAAAAATAATTTTTAAGCGTTAACTTTTAATATAAGTAAATCTTAACGAATTTTATTTCATTTCCAATTACTGTTTATTCTTATATCAAATTATAATAAAAGACAACTTAGAAAAATTACTTCGTACGAAAATTAGTGTTATTCCAAGTTATTTTACACACACTTAAAAAATTAATAAATAAATGAAAAAATATTAATTTTACAAAACTAACCTTAGTATTACACTAAAAAATTAAAGCAACACTTATTAAAAATATTAGCAAAAGAAATAATTAATATTGCATGAAAAACTAATATAACACTTATTTTTGAGATAATTTTTGTAAATACAACACTTATTTTGAAACAAATAAAATATTTTTAATTAAGATTAATGCAGTTAAATGTTAACCAACCTTCTTAGTTAAAGTGAAACATTTTTTTTGTTGTATTTAAATTCAAAGGGATAATGAATCTTAGCACTTGACACTAAAATTATTGGACAAAGAATAGTGTCAAATATTTTTCTCATTAGACTACAAAAATTGTTTTCATTTCATTAAATTCAATGAGATGTATCAGAATTGATCCAATTAGTAAAAAACAAATCACATTCCAAAAGGATGTGAATTTTATTTCTCCTTTAGATGTGACAACCTTAATGATGCATAATATGCAAGAGTCTAACCTAACTTACTAAAAAAAATCATCAAAAAATAAACGGCAAAGGTAGGTATGAACAATTAAACTTATTACTTGACATTATTACATTAACCACTGAACAACAACATTTAAGAGGCTTTTATCGTCATGAGCCAGTGCGATTCATGAACGAGCCTTAAATATCAGCTTCATTTATCTTGCGGCTCGTGTGCATCAAGTAAAGTTGGTTTCGTTGTTAAATCGCCAGTTGTCCATGCACAATATTGCATATATTATTCAAATAGTTCCATGCTATTTTAAATAACAGTAATTTTAGTTATTATGCATTATATGTCAAATATGGGTGCAGTTTGCAATAAAGAAATGTAAGACTTATTTTTCCGTTCAAAATAAAGAAAAATATAGAATAAAGATTTGTGGAGAAGCGAAGCCTATTCAATTGAGGATTCCACTTAATGTGTGTTTGGATTGCTCCGGTTGAACTCACCATGATTTTTTAAAGCAACAAATAGTTGTTTTTGTGGTGAACTCACCATGATTTTGCACTTACCATGGTTTTCTATCACCAAACCAAACACACTATTAGTCCACTTCAAGGAATAAAGTAATAATTAATAAACGAACTTGAACTATATGAAAACATGCTTACAAGATTGTTACAACTCATTATCTTTCACAACTGAGGCACCAAATTTATAAACTACTTTAAGAAAAAAGGCTTACAACCCTATATCACCAGGTAGTACCAGTTTATCCATTTGTCACCTGCAGGTCTTAACAAGTTCCTTGATAGAACTTTCCAAGGTGTTGAGGTTGTGACTTGTGCAGTTGAATTATTGTATAGTCACAGTTGTGACTTGTGCAGAGAAGAGGCGGAAGAACGGAACAGGACAGGCAGGTCGGTGGTGATAACGGAGAGGGTGTCCAATAATTCAAAACCCATTTACAATGCCCTATAGCTGTTTCATTCAACTCCTTGCACACTCAGGAATGAGCCGTTGACGTAACTCTTCAGGTGCATTCGCCAGTTCTGCATTGTTTTCTTACATGAGCAACATGTCCATGGCAAGAAAATGTATCATTTTTAACCAAAATGCAAGTTCAAATCATCTTTACCTTGAGAAGTGAAGTTGAACAAAGGAGGTAGTGGTCGCCCGTTTGGCAAGCATGCATTCGGGTCCCGCAGATCGTCAAAGAAAGGATGAGCACATGCAGCCAACTGTAAAAAAGAAACAATTAGGACAAGTGGACAACAGATTAACGACGGTGTTGAAAATTCTCCCAACTACCTACCAAAGGTAGGTAATGAATAATTTTAAAACATAAATAACTATCACATTTAAGAATGGTTCATCTTTCTTCTTTAGTGAGTATGTGCATACAAAAACCGTAGTTTGATCAAATATGTATTATGTAATCTAGATATAATAGGTAACATTTTCAAAAATCAACTTACAGCAGTGCAACGTAGATTTGGTGAATATTGCAGCAGCCTTGATACAAGATCCACGGCTTCAGGTGGCATTCTCTTGTGAAAAACCTGGAAGCCAGTTTTCAGTCAGGTCTGAATGGAAGTATTTATCATTTATGGATTATATTATATATAATACTTTAGCAGGTAGCAGCAGAGGAAAGAACTGCTAACCTTGTGCCATGGGTGAGCTTTGATCTGAGGAAACTTAAACTCATTGTAGTTTGGATTCATGCACCTTATTTCTTCTCTGGTGGGTGTTCCCAAGATCTATAGAAGTACATAATGAAAGCTCAGATTGAAGACATAAGTAGACAGAACACAACTTTGGAAAGTATGATCGTAAAATAAAACAAGGGGACAGTATACTGAAGAACACAAGAAAATGTACCTTAATGATCTCTACTAACTGATCAACCCCACTCTCTCCAGGACACAATGGCTGCACAAATAATACAACATAGATTATTATCAATCTAAACCCCCCAGTAAATAGGAACAAGGAAGATGTCTTAAAAGAAAGGAATCATTTCAAATTCATTCCAATTCAAATGCTTAAACAAAGTTGTCTAGAGCAACTAACAGCAAGTTTTTAGTCAATAGCACCTATACAATAAATCTATTGTGTTACTACATGCTACAGCTCTCCAAGGTCAATCTCCAACATCTCAAACCCAGTGTGTAATAGTAATATGCTAGACTGGACAGCAGTTGTGCTTAATGACTAAAGTAAAATGACACAAATTTGGTATAAATATACCAAAACTAAGCAGCATACTAAATTTAAAATATCAGCAAAACAAATGCAGTAGCGATGCAGAATTATCTTGCACACACAAACTTAATGGAAATTTTGAATTTTGACAATTAATATAAAAACTCCTCAACATGAGAAAAGAGAGATAACAACAACAACAAAAAAGGCCATTTCCACCTAAGTTACGTGGATCAAACACCATTGTATTATGCATGGACCAAATCCTCATAAAGTCCATTTAGTGTGTGTGAGAGAGGGGCGGAGAGAAGAAAAAGAAACAGCATAATATCTTTGCATATGCTCACCTGTCCTAGGAGAAGCTCAGCTAAAACACAACCAACAGACCACATATCAATAGCAGTTGTGTATTCAGTTGCCCCAAATATAAGTTCTGGAGCTCTATAATATCGAGAGCAAATGTATGATATGTTGGGTTCACCAGGAATCTGAAAATGCAATAATATCATAAAGCCAGGAGCATACTATCAAAATATCTTCAAAAGTTCAAATTCAGAAGGTAAAGGAACTTACCAACACCTTTGCGCTCCCAAAATCACATATCTTTAACTGATGTGTCTGTGTATTTACCTATCATATGCATCACAAATCAGTTTCATCCACTTTCATAGTATAGAGAATAGTTCTACGCAGTGTACAGTTACAAGTTACTAATGTCCATTTTTCTCAGATAAAGATCAAATAAACTTCCCCATGTGACATGAATCACATCTCATCACATATTATACAAGCACGTAACACTGTTAGCAGCATCTTGCTTTCCTTCTAAAAAATACATTGTCTACATCTCAAAATTGTTAACACCCCCCGCCCCCCCCCAAAAAAAAGATTTTAATGAAGTTGAGCAATGCACAGATTGTTCTGATCAATTGCAACATTCAAAGGGAAAGTCTTCAGTGATTGCATGTAACATATAAAACATTCAGGCTGAACTGTTGAAAAGAATCTTACCAATAGGTTCTGGGGTTTGATGTCACGATGACAAACACCAATAACTTGATGTAAATAATTTAACGCACGACATATCTACAAAATAGGCATAACATGACCAATCAATGTAAACACAAAAATAAAATGCACAAAGCAATTAACAATATAAATCCAGCAGAAAACTGAGTAGAATAAACTGTTATCAACTCAAAATTGACTTACCTGGTAGGTATACAGTTGCACATAAATGATAGGCATGTGTTGGTGCATCCTAACATAGTGTTTTGAAACTTTGTAGACAGTTTCAGGTACATACTCCAAAACCAGGTTAAGGTACAACTCATCTTTATCGGTAGTTGAAAAGAAGTAGTGCTTTAGTTTGACAACATTAGGATGGTCAACTGTGCGCATAACCTGGAGTTCCCTATTCTTATATCTCCTGTCTTGCAACACCTTCTTTATGGCAACAGATTCACCAGTTTCAAGGCACTTAGCCTGGAACAAATAAAGAATATTGCAATAAGCAAAAAAGTAATCGACAAGCCCAAAAGCAAAGGACAACTACATTTATAAAAATACTGCAAATATAAATACCTGAAAAACAACACCAAAAGAACCAGTACCAACCACACGTTCAGCCATGTAAGAGATTGTCTGAGACCAACAAAATTTAACTATATAAGTTATTAAAGTTCAATATTACATAACAAACCACTGTTAAGGTTTATAAACTAACATGCACTTGTGCAAATAAAGTGCACAAAATGTTGAGTTAAGGAACCAATGGAGATTCAACAATAATAAAGTAATCACCTGCTTTGGTTGTCCATCTCGACCGCCAATGGCAGTTGTAATTATTTGACCTGTTTCTGTTCCATTACCACTCACTACAGTTGCTTCTATATCCTGCATGCAGCAATTTTAGTAAAATCAATAATTGATAGAATTTAATAAGAGGAAACTGCTCATGTATGTGCTTATAATGTAATGAGACGGAGCCGCATATGTATGTGCTTGTAATGAATGAATAAGAAATCTAGAAATGATTACACATTTATAGAGTAGCACAGCAATGACCAAAATAGGCACTGAACTTGGGAAGTAAGGAAAGACAAATGGCGTTAAATACCTTTTCACTGTTGTTTTTGCTTTTCTCATCTCTAATTTTCATTTCATTTAATTCTTTAGGAAGCTCTTCAAAACCCGATTTCTCAGTTCTAGCTACTGTAGATACATCGGATGTGTCTACATTGAAAGTTTCTTTTGATGTGTCTATAAGCTGTTCCTGATCTATGCAGATTGTCTCAGTGGCATTTGTTTTCTCATCGGCCTTCACTTCAGTTTCTGGTTCAAACTTGGCTCTTTTTGAGTAAGGATCCCCTCCCTGAAAACAATCAGCTCGAAATTCACTTAAAATATTCCAGACATGTATTATTCCAAGAGTGTTAGTGGAGAAAGAGAAAAAATATATAAATCACATTCCACATAAATTTCATTACTTAAAAGTCAGATTAACTACACTTTTTCTTTTGTCTTAACCCTCTGGTTCATTAGGGGAAAGGGAAGGTGCCTAATCCAGAGTTCGGCCGGAAGGTAAGTAAAGCCTAGCCAAGAATTGTTTATGCCTACAATCGAACTCGGGAAATACCGGAACGATTGAACCTTAACTTCAGCACATTAATCACTTGTTTTCAATCACTTGGTTAGGTTAATTACATTTAGGTTTCATAATGATTAAATACAAAACTTAATTACAAAAACCAATTAAGTAAACAAACAACTAGGTACAGATCCCAAATTCCCAATTCACTCCTTCAAGGTGGCACACCAGCAAGCAATGCAACCAAACTTTAAGTTCAATTTGTCACTTAATCTAAGCAATGCATTTTAAAATGTAAGAGCAAAGCTTCCATTTAAATAACAGCAAATGAGAATATATCTCAGATGTAGACTATATAAATGATAAGATCATAAAACTCGTTAATCACATCACCTAAATCTTCCAAAAAGAAAAATTCACAATCACCAGTACTCAGAGTAAATGATACATGTAAGATAATAAAATCACATAAGAACCAAATTATAAAATAAAAAAAATCAAAACCCCAGAAATTATTTTTTAAAACAAAATAGAGGGAAAAAAACTGACGAGCAGCATCCTCAATAGTTCCAAACAAATCCCAGAAACCTAAAACAATTAATTAGATCATTTCTTCCCCAACTTAGCTTCTTCCATTTTTCCAGTAAAAACAGTTCACCCAACAATATAATAATAATCAAAACAAAAAAAATAACTTTTTGAGCTAAAAAAAGCATATCTTACAGGATCTGAAGAAATGGAAGTCCTCCCAGAAGCAATGCTCTTCAACCTTCGCATCATATTCATGGTTGCTGATTTCACTCACGACCCAACAACCCAAACCCTAAATTCCTCAAACCCCACTTGAAAAAATCGAGACTTTTTCCAGATACAAGCGAGAGAAACCCAACTTTCTCTCCCCACACACCCCACTTCAAAGTAAACAACAAATAAAGAACCAAACACAACACAATCTTACTAAAAAAAAAAAAAAAAACCTCTATCTCTAGATTCTCTCACTCAAAGACAGAGCTTCCCAGGTGGCCTCTTTAGTTTATGTTAATGAAAATGAATTTATTTCTGAATTTTTTATGGTCAAACCCAATCATTCCACCTTCAAAATGTGTACCTCAGTCCAACGTGCAATTGTGGCCATTGGTTTGACGTTGATGAAAGATCAACGGTTTTGATCTTCTGATTCGAGATAAAGTAAAGGTTGGGTTTGGTGGCTTGTGGGTATGGAAATGCCCTTAACTTTGTTGCTTATTTACGAAAATGGGATCGCAGGTTCGAAATGGAATATATCCTATAGCTGTTAATCGAGTTCTAAATAAAACAAATAATATTATAAATTTATTGTATTTGTCATTATTTTTATGAATAACTTGTTTAGAGTGAGTATGTTTTATAAGGGCAATAATGTAGAAAAGGAAACAACATTTTTGGCAATAACCAGAAACGGTAAAAAAATGAGATAAAAGGAAAATACTTCATAGCAACTCCAATGTAATGTAATAATTTAACGAGTAAAAAAATTATGGTGACACTCGTAAATTTTTTGTCAATTGTGAAATTTCTGTCTTTCTATAAGTTTCTTTAATCTATCTACTATATACTCCTAGCATTTTTCTTTGCTCTAATGATATTAATAAATAAGGAATATTAGAAAACACATTTTTTAAATATAATTTTTCAATTAATTAAAAATTATAAAATTAGAAGAAAGAATCATTAAATATACATAATACTATTTTTTTATTTTATAAATATTAGCTTAAACAATTTTAGTTAATTAAATATTTTATATCAAATAATAAATAAATGAATTATAACCAATTAATGAATGCATGAAGTCAAATATTCACTAATGACACAATTAAAACTCATTATCATTCCCCAACACATAATAATAAATATATATTTAAAATCCATTTTCTATTAAATGACTCACTAGTTAATGCTTATGAGATTTGTTAGCATACACACATTTGTTTTTTAGTATGAATGTATTAAGAAACTATAATTAGATATTATGTTAAAATATATTAATGATGTAATTTGTTAACGTATTTATGCTAAAAAAAATATGTGTATGTTATAAAATTTATATATAATATTTTTTTTCCTTTTATAAATGTTAAGCTAAAATAATTTCAATTGATTGTATAAAAAAGTACTCACTTTGTCCCATAACTTTAATCATTTTAATCCTTGTTTTAAACAATTATTGTTTTATAATTTCAAATTTTAATATTTTTTTCAAATATATTCTTATATAATTTTAGTCACTACTAGTGATGCAGACACTATAAAAACCATGTTATTAAATGAAAATATTTTATCCCAAATATAGCAATATTTTACTTCCCTTAAATATTTATTGATCTTGTTGTCAAAAGAAATATTTCTCAATCTATATGCATTAACCTTAAACAACTAAAGAAATAGAATGGAGAAAGTATTATTTCATATCATATAATAAATAAAATCATTAAAACCAATTAATGAATGCACCCAAGTTATATATCTATTAACAATACTATTAAGATTCATTATCATTCCCCAATAATTTATTTCATTAATTAATATAATTTATTAAATGTCTAAATATCTGTCTTATCAACTGTGCATTTAAAATGTAACATTTATTGTGTTGATAATGGGGATCAATTAATAAATATTTGCATTATTCATTAATAAGTAAAGAAGTCCATGACTTTAAACCCATTATTCATTAATAACACCATTCAAAATTTTAAATCTATAATAAATGAATACATTAAAACCAATTAATGAATGCATAAAGTTAATACTCCCTTCAAACCTAAATACAAGTAAAATTACCCAACTTTTATTCAATTAATTAATATAATTTAATTTCACTATTTTGGTGGAAATTAAGGTTGAATTGTCCAAGTATTACTCGAGTTCAATCCTTAGAGAATTTTTTTTAGTCTGACTTTACTTACCTTCTAGTTGAACTCCAAATTAGTAAGGATAATTTTCTCTTTATCAATCTGAGGGTTAAGACCAAAAAAATTTCACTACTTGCATTTAAAAAATATTTTTTTTCTTAAGTGTCATTCGTTGAAATTTAATATCAAAATATAAAAAAATTGTAAATAGAATCTCAATTAATTGCAAATATTTTTTAGATAGTATCATTAAATATGGTGAAAATAGTTAAAATTTATTTATATTTGATTTTATTTTTGTATTGCTTATATTTAGGTCCAAATAACGTATTCATTAATAACAACATTAAAGGTCATTATTCTTCCCTCAATAATAAAATTCACTAATTATTTAATTAATTAGATTTATTAAAATTATTATTAATAATCAATTAGCTAAATTACTCATTCTTGTATTTTCTTTTTGTTACATCTTGTAATTTTATTTTATAGAAATAAAATTTGCATATATGTGAAAAAAGTAAGATTTAAGTAGTTTTTAAGGATGGACATAATTTTTAAATTGCCCCATAATATGTGTGTCTGATCAAAGCAATATTTGGAAAAAAATTGAATTAATACTTTTATTTTTTATTAATGAAGAAAAGGGGAAAAATAGAATTACAAACATACAAAAATTGTGCCAAGGGCATCAGCAATTACACAAGACAAAATTTCATCATGACAAAGTTCCAGCGTGGCCAATGACACATTAGTGGAAGCTCCCTTCTTCGTGAGAATATCAGCGCAAGCATTCGCTTCTTGCAGTGTGTGAACGATACAAATCTCTCATTGGAGGACAAAGACTGACTTAATA
The DNA here is from genome assembly GCA_013407115.1 of Glycine latifolia. NCBI lineage: Eukaryota > Viridiplantae > Streptophyta > Magnoliopsida > Fabales > Fabaceae > Glycine > Glycine latifolia. The sequence continues at coordinate 1,348,980 of CM023943.1, forward strand.
GATGCAATTATCGTTGCAAACGGATGAAACAAATGTGACTATTGCTCAATCAGGTGGATAGCATTTAAAGAGTCTGTCTCTATGATAATATGTCTCTATCTAATTAATTAAAAATATTATTTATATAATACTCACTACTATTAAAAAAGGTAGTTGTGTTTTTATTAATTTAATTTAAAATTTTAAAATGATAATTTATATCACCATTAATTTAATTACTTAAAAAAAGTAACTTATATATATAATTAATTAAAAACCCATAAAAATGAATTTTTGTTGAGCAAAATATATAACAAAATCATGTTTCCATGGTGAGCACACAATAGAAACATGATTGCGGTGTGTATTTTGTCAACCAAATAATGTTTCCACCGAAAAGGTATTTTGGAATAATAATTTTTTTTAAAGAACGTGAGGGATCTAAATAGAAAATGGAGGGTGTGAATAGCGATTACCCAGCCTAGCATATTGCTGAATAGAACTCAACAGTGGTAACTTTCTTAAGGCCACTCGACTATTGACAACAAAACAACGGCCACTATCCTCATGGGCTATTATTGACCATGAGTCCATGAACTTTATTCGGCCAATAAAAGTATTGGCCCAATGCAATTTCGATTACTTATTAACTTTCTCTGGTATCCAACACAAAAATCAAATAGTAGCACATGCAACTGATTCAGAAGAAAAGTCCTCAATAATTTAAAAAAATCCTGAAAAATAATTTAGAACAATAAAAAAATAAAAAAATAGGGGATTTAATATCGAGGGAGACAATTTAGTGAGTCAAGTATGATTATTATGAACTGAAAAAAAATGCATTTGACATGGGAGGATAATTTTCCCGAAGAATCATTAAACAAATTCAAGTAATTTTTTTAATGAGTTAGTATCTTATAATGATTATGTGTGCAAGGGGATTATTTTCAAAATAATTAACAGTTGTAGTCATATTTGTAGATGCCAGAATTATTTGCTTGCCCTTTGGGTTTAGTAATTTGTACATGCTAGATTTAGTTTTGATCATGTAGAACCGAAATCGTAGCTTCAGATAAATTAAACAAAATCGATCAACATGTTGTGAAAAATATATCTGATACTTGGAGGAAAATTATATTTGTGCGTATTCACAAAAATAAGGGAGATATTTAGAATTATGCTAACTATAGAGAGATTAAGTTTATGAACCATACTATGAAGTCGTGGGAGAGAATTATTTAACATCACTTGAAGAGAGAGACCAATGTTTCTATAAATCAATTTGGATTTATGTTAGAAAAAAATGTATTATGGAAGTCATTTTCTTGATGCAATAATTAATAAAAATGTATCGAGAAAATAAGAAATACTTATATATGGTGTTCATAGATCTTAAGAAAGCATATAATAGGGTCTTAAGAAAAGTTTTATGGTGGGCTTTTGAGAAGAAAAAAATATCATTTAAGTATGTAAATGCAATCAATGATAAGTATAATGGAGATACCACATGTGTGAAAGCTTGTAATGAAATATCAAGTTATTTTCCTATCACGATAGGTATATACCAATGTTCGGCTCTTAGTCCTTATTTCTTTACCTTAGTGATGGATGAACTAACAAAAGATATTCAAGAGAAAATGTCGTGGTATATGTTTTTTACAAATCATATTATGCTTATTGATGAAACCAAAGACAATGTTAATAGAAAACTTGAATTATAGTGAAACACTTTGGAGTCTAAAATAATTCACGTTAAGCTAGAACAAGACTGAATATATGAAGTGTGAGCTTTTGCTGGTAAGAGATGATGATCAATACCCTGTGCATCTACTTGATCAAGAGGTACTCAAGAAAGATACTTTTAGATATTTGAGATCAAATTTACAAAAAGGTGGAGAGATTGATGAAGATCTAAATTATAGAATCAGAGTAGGGTGGATGAAATGACAGAGTGTCTTTGGATTTTTGTATAACTGCAACATTTTCGTTAAGCTAAAAGGAAAATTCTATTGAACAACTGTAAGACATGTAATGTTATATGGAGTTGAATATTGGTCAACACTTGGGAACATGAACATAAAATAGGGGTAGTAGAAATGAGGATGTGTGGTTATACAAAGATGGATAAGATAAAGAATGAAGATATTCGACGAAAAGTAGCAGTAGTACCGGTGATTGAAAAAATGAGGAACACAGATTGAGGTGGTTTGAGTATTTAATGAAATGACTCCTAGATGCTTTCATAAGAATAAAAGTTTGTTATTAAGATTTCAATACAAAAAGAGGTAGAAGTAGACCGAAACATACCTGGGGGAAAGCAGTTAAACAAGATTTAATGAAATGAGATATAGATTGACGGATAATGTATCTTTAGACAAAATGGAGAAAAGTTATAAGTTTGATGAAATGTTAGATATGTTGTTATCTCTTTGTTCCAGATAGTCCATTTTTAGTCATTTTCATTTTCATCTCTCCCTCATTCTTTTCTTTTATCTTATTTTCTCTTTCTCTTTCCCTTCCACTTTTTTTTAACATTCTTGTATCTATTATTGGGTTCATCTACCACTGACTTCAATTAATTTGAATTAAAAGTGTTGTTAATGATGTTGAATCAAACCCATCTATAATGATTGAAGGTGAGATCTTTAATATTTTACCATAAGTCCATAATGTGTTATTGTAAGTTGAAATCTCTCCTAACCGCTAACGCTTCACTAAAAGGTGTTGAGTGGGTGTTTGCAAGGGAGAACAAGTAAGATCACTGACAATTGATCTTACTTTCTAGTTTTTATGTTGTTTTTTTGCTTATATTAAGGATGTCTCTTTTGTTTCTTAACAGGGTGTGGGTGGATGCCACCCAATCTCTTGGTATGATTTTGTTGTGTGAATAACATTTTTTGCTGTTTTTACATGTTTTGCCGTTTTTACATGTGCATTGTTCATGAAGATATCAATCCTTCTAGAATTAGTGTATTTGTGGGTTGAAAATGTAAGAGCTGTATTAGTGTATTTCTGAGTTGAACATGTAAGACCCATAAAAGAAATACGAAACACTGATAAACAAAACTAACGAAAGGATCTTTTATTTTATTTTATTGGAAACTAACAAAAGTATCAACAATTGTTTCAATTGGAAGCTTACAACGTTTCAAAAGAATTTTGTGTTTAATTAATAGCTATAACTTTTAACAAAGTTTTTCTTTTTTAATCAAGGATATTTCTCAATCCACACAATTTGTCTCAAAAGAAATTGTTAATAACTAATTTCTTAAAATATTGAAATACATTTAAGTAATTGACACAATTTTCTACGTATTTGTATTCATACACTCAAGCCTAAATATTGAGAATGATGACCAATTTTTTATACCAAAGTTATAAATGATAAATTGAATAACTGGTACAAGGAAGTTAAACATTATGAATTTTCTTGGTAAAAAGAAAACATCATGAATTTTCTTTAATCATTTCAAGTCTGGCATTGTATATAGGAACACTCTATAAAATGTTGTTTCCGGTTAAATCCTTCTTTCAACTAGGAGTATAACTTTAACCGAAGTTATAATCATTAGATTCACAAGTGATAATAGAAGTCAGACATTATGATTTTTCCTTTAGTTATTTCAAGCTTGTCATTGTATACAAGAGCACTCTAGCATTTTGTTTTCGGTTAACAATTTTATCTTTATTTCATTTTAGAAAACTCCAAACACCCATCACGTATGACATTATGTTTATGTGAGTATATCATTATATTTGAAACAAATATATTAAATTTAAAAATATTTATGAAATTTAAAAACTTACTCTGCTTCCTTCTTCCTTCTTCCTTCTCAGATTATTACCATTATTTCAACAAAATAAATTTTTTGGATAATTCTTTTTCCGCTGTTTTTCTACTGTTAGAATTTATTCAGTTGCTATTTTCTGTTTGCTTTAATGTTTATTAAAAATATGTATAAAAATAGACGGCCAATAAAGCACGTAAGCAATCTCCTAATATAATAGCTAAGCCACATGACTTTGTAGTATAGTCCTCTTGGATTCCTAAATCCACACAAACATATATAGCCAACTTCTTAAAGATCAATTCAGGCTATAGCTAGTAAAATGTTAAGCAAGACTTTTACTTTTCTGTTTGCATTACTTAGAATAATAATCAATGGACCACCTAAAAGGGCATCATAATTAATGGGTAAAGCTTTCAAGTTGTAGTTTTAGGACAATCCCATCGAAGTCACCTCATTCTTCACATTGACAATTTCTCAAAGGCTTTTGAAGATAGGGGGAGCTAATAATGTCTAAGATGTAGTTTTCTAATCCCATCTAATACATCCAAATGTTGCCATCATTGTCTTAACATAATGTTTCAAGGATGTGGGGAATGGTGGCACCCACCACCATGTGTTAGAAAGAAGGTGGCTGCGAACAAATCATAATACAACGAGAAGGGGACTTTGGGATTACATAAGAATGACAAAGAAAGGGTGGTGAGGTAGATGATCAAATATAATGTAGAAAGAAATAGGCCCATAAGATAATGTCCTAAAACCAGCAAAACTAAAAAGGCCAACTGCCATTTCCCTCTTTCCGATAGCCTTTCATTTTCTTGACTTTATTACCTTCGTCCACACCAACTAGTATTGGAATTTGATGGATCACACCTCACGTGTATCCTCGTTGTTTATGTATGTGCATGCATGAAAACTAACTAATTAAAAGAGAAAATGTGATTCATATATAGCAAAATTATCATCAGCTACATGAATATAGACATATATATGACCTGGGTTACCAACAAGATCCAATACATTCGATACATAATTAAATTTCTTAAGCATGTTAAAAATTTGATTTATGATCATGTGTATAAAAAAACTTTTATTGGAATACTTATAGACAACTTATTCAGTAATTTCCAGGCCTTCCAAGAAATTAGTCTAATATAATCTGTTAAGAGATTATCTTGGTGGGAAAGAAAAATACCTGGGTTCAATCAATTGTTGGATTGAGTTATAAATTAATTCCAAGTGGGGTCCTTTATATGTACCCGTAAATTAATCATAAGTGGAGGGGAGGGGAAATTAATTATTGTCACTTTCAGCATATCACTCACTCATATTTTTTTTTAGTTTATTATTATTAGTCCTACTACATGTATATATTGAAATGGATCAGATTCTATATATGTATATCCTGTGACACATGAGCACAAAAGTTCTTTCAAATTAAACCTCCATAGGGAGAGGAATAGAATCAAATATGTTTAAAGTCAAAAAAAGCATATCTCTAGGGTTTTGTTGGAGGGGCTTCACAGAGGGGGAGGGCCCCAAACATGTACAATTGCGACTCTGGGATTATGGTGAAATGTCTACAATAATATTGGCAACGTGCATGAAGTCCATGCCATTGATTGAGTGGTAACATTATTAACATGCATATTTGTCAATTGAAAGCAATTGACTGCACAAGGGAACTTGAATGAGTAGGTGCACTAGATGTGGCCAAAAAAGCTTTTTACCCACACATTCATGGTGACTGTTAAGATACTCATATCTATTATTGACATTATTGGGAAATATGAAGTGTTGTTATCAGTGGAGATGGGACATATGAATTTCCTCAAGCAAGAGTCACTTTCCGAGTTAGCAAATCATTCTAATCTTCCAAAGTTGACACTGTTTGCCAATAGTAACAATTTCATATACTGGTAATAGCTAGTTAGGAAATATCCCCTGAACTTATCCAGAGTTAGCTAAGTCATCATATGAGGTTCAATTTTTGTTTCTGAATAATTCTTGCGTCCGTGTGAAGAAAATTACTATAATATAATTGCAATATTTTGAAGAATGGGTGAAATTAATGGTAGAAGATCAATTTCGTATAGTATGTTTCATCTGTGATGATTATTAACCATATATGGTATCACCCAAGCAACATTTTTCAACCTTAGTCATAAGAGTAGTATTTGAACAGGCAATAGGGGAAAGCATAATTATGTTAGCCATTCATATCACATCATACCATATGTTTGAAACTTTGGAAGCATAGCTTTAAATTTCAATTTGCCCATCTGGTTATATTTTTTTGCATAAATTTGGACCAATGCAAACAGTTCTGGATCTGATATTTGTTCTTAAAGAAAAAATGTTATTAATCTTTTTATCCGTGAAAATTAAACACAATAATATAAGATTTATAAAAGGATACTAGTTAAGAAAAATAAAAAACTAAATTCTTTTACAAAGTAATGTATGACATTTAATGTTATAAATTCTTTTCTATTTTTTACGGTATCTTTCAATTAAAACCTTCAATTAATTAATTCTTTAATTATAAAGAGGTTTACTTGGAAGACTTTAAAAAGTGTTTTTTTTACTGGGTTTTTTTAGAGGAGTTTTGAGCAGGTTTAGCCACAGTAGATCATTACTAGAAAAAAGTTGGTTACATGAGAATTTTCTTGCCAACTTTACAAAAAAAAATATGTTGGAAATACATTTTCTGCCTATTCTCTCACGGATTCGAATCCGTAGAAAATTCGTTTGTTTGATAATAAGTTGCAGCCAATTTAAATTCTACTGAAAATTAGCGAAGTTTTACTAGTGTATGATACTTATGATTCCTTTTATCTTTTATTAATTTATTTTTTTAATTTTTGAAGCCAAGGGCGATGTTGAGTGACTAGGTAGCGATGTTCATGAATTAGACCTAAAATGGCATCCAAGGTAAGCTTTCTTCCCTGCTGTGTCGTTACTTTCAGGCTTTCATTTGTCCAACCATTAGTCAATGCTTATGGGGAACGAAAATTAGGTGTATTGTCAACGGCTACCATAGTTATAAGCTTTCCCTATCCCTAGTTTGATTTGAAACCAGACCTATACATCTCATGACATTGACATAGCAATGTAAAATGAATAAATGTTATAATTTTATCAAAATATATTGGTGAGATTGTGAAAAAAGAAAGAAAGGTTATGAACTTTAATATAAAATAATTTTATAGAGTCATTTAATCACAATTATTATATATAATAAGATTTTAGTTTTTTCAATAATTATTTTAAAAATTATATAAAATAATGATTTATAATTAGATAATACTGTTAAACTATATTAAAGGTGTATGAAAATTGAAGTCAAAATAAAAAATGCTAATATAAAGGATTTAATTTTTATGCATTGCAATATAATAATTTATATTATCAACTAATCACAAATTGTACTAGGTATGATTTCTAATATAGTTATATACAAGTAAAGTATTTTTTTATGTCATATATGATAATATGTAATTAAATGATAGTATAACAATCTTTTATATAATCAATGTATTTAAAATAAATTTTAATATAATTCTACATGTAATTTTTAATTTGTACATGGATAAATTTGAATATTAAATGAATATAATTTTTTCACTTTTGTTATAAATTTTACACTTATGCAAACTACATAACCTATCCTCGTTTATCAACTTGTTTTTCCCTTGTCTAAAAAAAAGTTAAAAAAACTAAAAGAAATTTGAATTATAGAAAAAAGTAAAACTTATACACCACCTATTCTTAATATTTAAAATATTTCACACAAAAAATAACAATATAAATATATATTATAATTTGTTTTTTGATATAGACTTCCTCCACCATAAATAATTTTGTTTGAATTGAATAAAACTATTATAAATGATAAAACTTTCATTTCAAGTATTTAGCAACTACATACTGAATATCCAAGACACAAAATAAAGAACACTATAGTTAAGTTGGATATATACTACAATTTAAGATTGAATCAACAAATTAAGAGAAATGTCAACACACTTTTTAATATTATTTTTTTCAACATTTTTTATGTTATGTTTAATGAATTTTATTCATAATTTTATAATTTCAATTAATAATAGAATGTGTTAAAAATATATTGTATGTTTTTTTTATTCTATTATTATAATTAGAACTTTTAACTCTTTGATAGAATCTCGAGTATGAAATTAATTATTAATTCAAGATTTGATGATATTTAAAGTTTCATATTCCTTTTAAAAGTATATTATATGAAGATTGGACTCAATTTTATTTTTATAAATTTAGTCTTTCTTACTAAATGAGCTATAGGTAAATATTTTATGATTATGGTCCTTCACATAAATTAACTTGTATATTTTTTTGATACCAGAATTTGTTGTGGTGTTCAACAAAATTCAAGGACCAAACCACGATAGACAAAGGAATCTTTCCCCAGCAGCCTCTAGAGAGACCAACGAACACAATTTTGTTAGTACCATATTAACAAGTTGAGCATAAAAATCTAGAACACCACTCGAAAACAAGGTACAAACTGAAACAAATGATCGAATATCCAAAGCCACATTCTACGATTATGAATTTATGAGGAAAAGCACAAAGCTCCAAACCATGATCATATCATATCATTATCGTATGCTACACAGGTAACGGATTAACATCAAATCAAGCCCCTCCCTTGGGGCCAAAACGGCGTTATCATCAATAATCCCCACTCCACTCTTCTTTCACTGTCAGATAATGCTCCTAGCTAGCCTGATCGTGTCAGAATATTATTGGTTCCCTCACGCAAATGCCATAAGCTTTGCATTAAATGATGGCAACGCTTCTCCCAACAGCTTCTGCACCCTCATTTAATGCTATGCCAGATACTCTCACTGCTATACCCAACATTATCATCAACCTTTCCACTCCTCTCACATTCATATTTCATACCCTTCACCAGCGCGTAAAACTTATCAACTACCCTAATCTCATTATTTGAAGAATCTTAAGTATGTGACTGATGTTGTGATTGATTTGAGAGATGGAAAATATATTTGTGAATATGGAAATGAGTGAAGGTTATTTATTATAGTTGTTATAGGTGAAAAATAATTTTAAAATTAATAGAATTTATTTGTATTATTTTTTCTTGAAAACATTTTTTTAACTTTCGTTTTTTACCTATTTCTACATTTTTTTTATCTATTCTATTTTTCTCATCTTTATCAAACAAAGCATAAAAAATCAAATTTTAAGTGAGAAAGTCCAGTAATACAGTTTTTAACACATTTTCTAATATTTTATTTATTTCATAATAATTATTGTATGAGAAAAATAGTTTTAAAATGATTGTCATTTTATTTTTTCAAAATAACATTATTTTTTTCTACTTATATCCTTTATAATATTAATAAATAATAATAATAATTAAAAATAAATTAATGATGTTAATATTAATTTTTTAAAATTATTATTACTTTTTATTCTTTTATTATTTTTTTGTCCGTGTAAAACAATTTAAAGAATAATTATAATAAGATGGAGGAAATACTTTTTTATTATTAATCAAAATATATTGAAATTTATAAATCTGAGTAGATTTCGTTTCTTATCTAATGAATATTTTTTTAATAAATTTTAGTTAATAGTGGACTGTGTATTAAAAAAAATTATTTGAAAAATTATTACTTAACACTCCTCTCTCAAAGTTTGTCCAGCAAAGAACATTTGTTAAAAAGAACAAAGATACATAACACATTTGTAATACATTATTTCAATTATTTTAAATATTTTGACTATTCATTAAATTTATTAAAAGTTAAAAAAATTATAAGTTCTACTTCATATTTAATAAGTTTTATTCATAATTTTTAATTTTTCATAATTTTGTAATTTTTAACAATTCTTAACTGATAACAGAATGTATCAGAGTATATTATCAAAATCTTCTTTCGTGAAAAAAAGCAGTTTCTTAAATAAGATGCATCTCAAAAAATAGTTTTAAATTCTTCACTAAATTCACTCCAAAATATACTATAAGAAATTACTTATATAGTCTAGCACCGTTTTTATAGTTGTAACTAATTTATATGATATATTGTTAAATTTATTATGTTTTGTAAATTAAATATTTAAAATTAGATATATATATATATATATACCTCATCAAAATTAACCAAAATAATGCACAGGTGATAATTTCCAACCACACAATAATTTCTCTATAAACCACATCTAATAGAAAACTTTTTCATTTCATACACCAAACTAAAACTCCACCGACTCCAATCAATACAAGTTAAAATAAAATAACACTTTAACTAATGAAAGCTAACAAAACCTTTTTTTTTAGTTTTTCTTGTTTTTTTTTTTTCATTCCTCTATTGCTTTCTTGTACTCGAGCAAACAAAAAAGGTCGACCCGAGTCAATACCCGAACCACGACCCTTGCCTTGTGTTAAGGAACCTCTAACCCCATGCTTCGGATCCTTATCACCATGCAAGGAGTTTTCTCTTTTTTTCCCCACGCGCGGTTCGTTCTTGACTCAACCAACCCACGCGTCTTTCCCACGCGCCACCTATTACACGTTTCAACGTCCATTCGTTACAACGTTAAAATTTTCAACAAGAACAAAAACCTCAATAAATACAAAAAAAATAACCAGATTCACGTGACCGATCACGTGACGGTTAACTTTCGCATTGTAGCGCGGCTTTGATCTTTTGAACCGTGCAGGAGATGAGGTTGTTCACGGTTTCCACGGACTCTACCGTGAGCTTCGCCGTAGGGAGACTATTCACAAGGATCTGAAACGCCACCGTTAGGAGGGACCCACTCACCCGCGTCACGCCGTTATCACCGCCGTTTGTTGTTGTTGTTGTGGAAGTGGGCCCGTTCTGATGAGGCCCACGAGACCCGGGCCCATCGGGGACGATCGCGAACCCTGAAGGTAACAACGCCACGTAAGCCGAATCGCCACCGTTCATCACCACGTGCATGGCTGGGATATCCACCGGCGCGTACACCACAAGCGACCCTGCTGCGTCTATGCATGTCTCCTGCAGTATCAGCATGCTACTCTGGTTGGAATTTATCGCCTGCGAAATCAAAAACAAAATACGCAAATTATTAATTAATATTTAGTAGTACTATTGAGTTCAAAATAAAATAATACTCCAAACAGTGTGTTGTCATTTTCTTTAAGTTAGAGTGAGCAAAGCCAGTCAAACCCTAATACCACTTTTGCTTAAATATTTTTCAATTTTTGTTTTTAAAAAAGGTTTCAATAAAAAACAAAGAAGTCAGAAAGCCACGCAGGTGACAATCTCCCTTTTGATTTTGACTTCTTAATTTACTGATTCATCAAAATCTGCCTTTATTGATACTTCCAAAATTTCCATCCTTGTCCTTCTCAAAGTTTCAACCGCTCTCATCCAAACACTACACAACAAACACTCATCCGCATTTTTCCTATCTAAAATACAAGTGAAAACAAATTAGAGATTGAACATTATCCAAACTTTACAAAAATTACATTAATCACATCTCTAATCGACTTAATATCTTAATACGCTCCTTCTGTCTAAATTAGACACATAAAACTTTGACAAATAACGATTTTAGAGTAGACTCAACCGAATCTCAAAACATGGTTAAAAGATAAAGACTCCCCAAATATTATAAAAATCACTTTGATCATATCATAATTGATGCATGTAAGCAGAATTTAAACACTACAAGATGCAAAGAAACACTTTAGAAGTACAAGTAACATTCTAAAACACAAATTTTCTAACACATTTGTTTATTGGTCAAATTATCGAAAATTACAAACTATGAGTGAGAAAAAAGTATGTTAAAAATAGTGGAATGGCATTACTAACTCTATTAACAATTTTGTAGCATGTCAATTAATTAATTTGTATACACTATCCCTATCATTTCTAAAATAAATAAAAAAACTAACTCATAAAGTAATCAATCCCATGGGTTATTTTTATTGTTGTTGATGCAGTGATATAATATCTGGCTGTATTGACATCATGTAAAAAAAAAAAAATACATATATGTATATATATATATATATATATATATAATTCGATGAATAATATTAAAAGTTTAAAACATAAGAGGAGAGAGAAATGAAGTAATAACAATAACATACACTGGCTCTAAGGAGAGAGACGGCGTTGCCGTGGTCTTGGCCCTTGGCGATGTGGGCCATCTCCTGCATGGGGCCACCGTTAGAGAGGATGTCCCACTCGCTGCGGAGGCGCTCGTCGCGGAGGAAGTCGAAGAGGCGGTGGGGGGAGACGGGGAGCCAGACGGAGGTGGCGGCGCTGAGGACGATCCCCGGCGGCTCCCCGGGGTCGTCGACGCTCTTGCGCGTCATGACCCTGACATCCTCGTCGACGTTAGCGCCGGCGTTGAGCTTGTTCCACTTGTGCACCGTCGAGGCGCACACCCCCGCGCAGAAGTTGTTCGTCATCCGCTGCGCCAGCTTCACCATGCTCCTCCTTCCCCCTGCTGTTATTGCTGCCACCCATCCACCATTCATTATTATTCATTTACTTCCCAAAATATATCTAAACAAATACTATGATAATAATAATAATAATGCAAAAATTAGTTTTTATTTATTTTTTAATAATTTTAATCCTAGAGTGTATTGTGTCTTGCCGGTGGGGAAGTGATTAGTCTCAGCATCACAGTTACACACTACATACTGTAAATCTCAAGTCACATCCAAAACCACAAAATGAATTTTAGTAGCTTCTGCTCCTTAAATTTTCGTTTTTATTTTTTAAATAAATCATATGTTTTTAAATATTAGTAAGGATAAAAGTCTGCTATCTTAACAAATCTTTGACAAATAAAGAAGAAAATAAAATATACTTTTATTATAAATTAGAACATATAATTTAGATAATAAAATTTTTAATTTTCTCATTATCCAAAAAATTGTAATTAAATAATCTTATAAAACAATTTCAATCATTCTTCGTAAATACAAAAATATAATTTAATCATTTAAAGATATTTGTGAGAATAGATTTTAATTATAATATAATTTATATTTAAAAATAATTATTTATTATAAATTTTAATCATAATTTTTTTCTTGTATAATACACATTCTAAAATACTAGTAAGAAAGTGTATTTTTAATGATTTATAAAAAATGAAAAAAAATTAGTTAAATTATTAACAAGTACTACTGTTATGTTTGCACGTGATTTTTGAAATAAGTGTTTTATTTCTAACTTGTTGATTTTATTCTTTAAACTTTGAAGTAAGCTTATCCAAACCACGTAGTTCATTAAAATGTGTGATTAGTTTAGAATTGTACCGGAATGGTCTCGAGAGGGTGCTGCTGAGGACATTAGAATGGCAAGGCACTCGCATTGGCGTTGAAGGGTAGCGACCCAACGTTGGGCACCAAACCCCATGCCTGAGTTCAACAAAGGCCTATAGAGCTGGTGAACTTGGCTTTCTTCGTATTCTGCATGCTCCACCCATGTCACCTGCCAATTCATCAAAACCATAACCATGTCAAAATCTCATGCTACATATACTATGTTCTATTCTAAACTTTTTACTCAATCCATACCCTTTAGTGCCACAAATTTCCAAAGTTTTTGTAATAGGACCAAAATATTTTAGATATGTTTACTATTGTGTTAATTATGAGTGCATCATCAATTTATCATGTTACAAAATATTTGGAAAGTAAACTCGTTAGGATTGGTCTAATGGTGAAACTGAGGAGTTTAAATTGTCTTTGGGCACTGAAATTTTCCAGTTGAAAAGAAAAAGACATAAAGTCTGTTTTGAATACAAGTCAAAGTATTTTTCAGAATTTTTTTACTGAAATATAAATTTTTTTTTTAATAGAAAAGCTCTTAAAAATACTTATAACATTATATTTAAACAGGTTGGTAATGGGCATATACGTGTATCCACACACCCATTACTGGAGAGGAGTTTTATTTGAAATTAAAATAATATGTAATGTTATAGGCTTGAATCTCAGTAAGACTATTATTCGAAAAAAAAAAAAAAAAACATTTTGAAGGTACTATTACTTTTGTAGTGTGTTACAGATCTTGGGTAATTTATCACTCGTGAAAGTGAACTATTGATAAAGTGATTAATTAAATGTATCAAGTTGACTAATTAAAGTGTACTATATATACAAGTTGACTAATTGAAGTGTTAATATACTATATAATAACTAGGGTTCAGAATTTAGTATATAGTCGAGCAAGTGATAGAAAAATGTATGTATGTTTAGGTTTATGCCGTCAGTAGATAATAGAAAAATGTGTAAAACGCAAATCTTGGAAAAGCCTGTAGACTGGGGTTGAGAGATAGACATAGGTATCTCATGGACCTCGACAAGTACATACATAAAATATTGGTGATACTACATAAAGTCAAGCAGTATTTACAGGAGCAATTGGCACTGTGAGCATCGAGATTTACCCCCCAAACAAAAAATCAGAAGAAACAGACAAAGTACTCAGGCTCTGATTTTTGACTCTAAGGGTCTCCATTGAATATTATATGTAACAGCCCTATCAGATCGTAGGTCTGGAACTAGGCCACATTCGATCTCGTGAATTAAATAATGGCCAAGGGAGATTATAATATTACGTCCAAGATTGGAATAGAAACATCATATATATTGTTTATAGAATCAAAAAGTGCGTGCAAGATTATAAGGCAGATTTCTTACAAATGGATATCTAATTAATGTATTCAAGATACATTAATTTAAGTGATGGAGACTTTCATGAATAAATTAATGGATTGATCTAGATTTTATACTACATTGGGAATACTCTATTTCAAAACCAAAATCTTACAAGGTATCTGTACACAGATTAAAAAATTATTCATTGATGTATATTTAGATTAAAACACCTTTAGTCCTATATTTTGGTTTAAACTAGTGGACTATAAATATTTTTCAATTGAAGTAATTAGATCATTAAAAAAATGATAAAGTTCTTTATATTTTATTTAATTAAGACAGTTTAAATTAATTATTTACACAGTTATTGAACGAGAGATGATTAAAAGAAATGACAAGTCTTGAATTTCTAAAATAATTTTAAAAAATGTCTAGGAATAGTTTACGGGATTGAAGACTAGTTGTTGAAAACTCCACATTGGAATATGGTTGTTAATTAAGACAAGGAGAAGCATCCTACTCAGGTGCAATGCAATTATATAAATTCTTTGAAAAGTGGAATGTATTTTCTATGGAAATGGAAATTATCACTGACAGAATAGTTATATAGTAAGTGGTCACTAGCCTAGCTAAGTTTCTTCGAAATAGGAGCTCTTTAATAGCTTCGGAAAGCAAAGTCCCGTGATTCCTTGGCATGGTGTTTTGTTTCACTTGAATATTCTGTAGTGTACTCAGCTCTTATGATCCAGTTACTTGCATGAACAAATGTAATTAAAAACCAAATTGAAAGATACCAACTTCGGAAATCATAATAAATTCAAGAAAAACATGAAGGCGATTAGTACTCCATGGTCAATTTCTCCTTCAGTATATATAGAAGAAATGTTCGGAACACAAAGTATTGAGAATGTAAATTATTTTTAGTTTTTTACTGTCCTCAAAAAGATTAGGAATCTAAAACTAACAAAAATATTATACTTACACTTAATTTTTAAAGCATTGCCCTTCCACTAACCTTTTTATGCTACGGAGGATATATGGTACGTAAATTTTATCATAATCTCAAATTTTCAGCATTAATTATTATAGAATTAGAATAGAATAATCCCAAACTAACGAAAAAGTAAAAAACTAGAAAGTGCATTTGCAATTTAATTAATTACCTTGGAATAACCATTTGGCATATCTTGCACCACGCAACCAGAAGGAAGCCTCCTACAGTTCACAAAAGTGGGTGCTCCTGAACTTTCTCTGATGCTATCTATGGACACATCCACCACAGCCCACACCCCTTCTGCGTGCTGCTTGCAAAACCGTAGGAAATTCACCTCACGAACCGGCACCAAAGGCGAAAGAACTTGAAGTTCAGCATACATCTGATATTAAGCACCGTATTTTAAAAGGGTCAAATCAAAAACCCAAATTCTGACCCCTTTTCCCTTCACAAGAAAAAAAAAACTTGCTAGAACTAAAATATAGACTAAACTTACTAATTGAAGTGCTCCATTTCTTGTTCCGTTAATTCCACTAGATATCACTTCCGTGGTGGATGTTCTGGCAATGATACAAGGAAACATCTCTGCCCATCGATTCTGTTTAGGCAAAAAATACAATTCAGTTTCACATACATTGCTATACATTTTGGATATTTCATTATCTTTAAATAAAGTATACAAAATTTAGATGTAATATTCTTACTATGCTTCTCATATTATTCTTTTATCAGAATTAGAGTTTCACTTAATAACCTATATTCATCATTAATGTACGTACACATATATCTTATATCTTTAGATAAATTATTGAGATAAAATTTCAATTCTGATTAGAGAACTATTGCTTAATTGTGAGTCAAATTACTTACCGAGTCCATAAGAGTCTCAACAAGTGCCAAGCTGTTAATGATGACCATCCCATTTTCCCTAGAGGCCTCAGACACAAAACCATTGGGTCTCAAACCAATGCAAGGAGTGAAGTTCCTCACGTACTCCTCATGGTTCAAAATTTCCCTCCCTCCTTCAACATTCCTCATCCAAAGAGGCTCCCCAGTCTGCGCCATCTTCACCAACTCATCCATAGCAGCCAAGGCTAGCTCGAGAAACATCGACCTCTCCACCGACCTATCGAATCCCGGCCTAGTACTAGTCGGTGGAGACACCATTGCCAACGCATTATTATTCATTGACACAGACATACCCATTGCGAAATCTTGTCCCAGCGGCAACGTTGCCGCGGGCACGAACCCGTTTCCTCCCATACCGAGCTCCAGGCTCGGCAGGGAGGAAACGGAACGCCCCAAGAACTTGCTCGCTAGTGCACACACGCGATCAAGTTCATCTTTGAGGCGTGCGTTCTCAATACGGAGGTGCTGCTCCTCCAGCGAAATCTCGCCGATGATGGCTGGGCCGCCGCAATTAGAGCACATGGGGTTCCTCATGGCGTCCCTTATGGACATGTTCTCCGCTCGAAGCTTGTCGTTCTCTTGCCTCAGCAACGTGTTCTCGTGCCGCTCCAACTGGGTCTGGTTGTAGTACAAAATCGTACGAACAAAACCACACACACGAAAAAAAAAAAAGAGAAAAGTTTTTACATCAGAAACCTCAAAAAGTAAGAAAATAAGTGTGAAAATGACTCGATGAGAGTTTGGAGCGTGTCATTACCTTCATTTGGGTTCGACGATTTTGGAACCAAAACTTCACCTGACGAGTTTCCAAACACAGTCTTCTACTCAGTTCAAGCCTTTGCTTTTCATCTGGATGAGGGCACTCTTTGAACAACCTAAAATCCATCAAAAAATTCAAAAAAACATTACCCACCATTCAAATAACATGATAGAGTGTGTTTGGTTACACATCTAGAGAAAAAACTGATTAAGAAGTTAAAAAAATCACTTCTTAAGATTATGTTTTACATTGAACTAAACACGCTAGTTTTAATTTTCACATCTAAAGATGAGATTTTTAACTGCTGATGAATGAGTTTTCAAACACGCTAGAAGAAAAGAAAGAAAGAAAGAAAGAAAGAAAGAGGGTGAAATGGCGGATGAAGGTGGAAATACGCTTCGAGTTCTTGTATCTGCTGAGGGGTGTGTCGGTGATAGCGTTTTTTCCGCGGAGGGTTGTCGGCGGCGTCGTGTTCGTCGCCGGAACCGCCGTCCATGTTGTCGCTGCCAGATCTGCTTTCATGTTCGTCTTCACGGCTTCTTCTCAAACCGTTCGGTTCGAAGCTATTCTCAGCCATTCTATTCACATCTTCTTGTCCATCTATATTGGTTTGCTGCTTTTGTTTCATTTTTGCAAACAAAAAAAAAGGAGAGAAAAGTAAGAAAACACAGTACAACATAGTACCAGCACTTTTTTTTTTCTGCGAGTTTTAAAGAAACGAGATCTCTCACAAGTGCCAGAGATAGCCCTGGTGAGTTGAACATGGATTTGGCTAAAGTGGAACTTGTGGTTACGAGGCGTGGCTGAGAGATTGCACCAAAGGGCATTCTATCGTTGTTGTTGGTGGTGGTGTTGGTGTTGGTAACGTTGTTGTTGTTGCAAGGAATATCTGAAACGACGTTGTTGTTTCTGGCACCGCCACTACCTGATTTGTTGTCTAAAAAACCCCCAAAACTCATCAAAGAAGCCACTTTTCTATTTAACAAAAGCACCCCAACAAGCCAAAAAACACTTGTCTCTCAAACCCCTTAAACTCACTTCTTCTTCTTCTTTTCATGCACTGATTTGCTTCATCTGTGACAATTTTTGAGTGTGAATTAATTTACCACCCCTCAGAAGTTTGAAACCAAAGAGAGACTCAAAATATGAACTGGGTCGGTTGGGAAAGACTTATATACTCGGGAGAGCGATCAAAGGGGAAACTTTCAAGGTAAAAGAGGGGGAAAAGAATAGACAGCAGAGAGATAGAGGAGACAAAAGGATAAAGCCCCAATGTCTCAGCTTTCTTTCTGTAGCGGAAGGGAAAAAAATGATGTCTTTTTCTTTTCTTCTATTATTATTTGAAGAGAAAGAAAGAGAAAGAAGGGAAGCCTAGTAGAAAAGGAAAAAAAAAAAAAAACCCTTTTGTTACTACTACAGCTTGTGCCTCTTCGTTCTCTACCCCTCTCTCAGTAGAAGTGACCCTTTGAGAATGTGCACTTTGTGGCACACAGACACAGTTCAGGGGTAGCTTGAGTCCGTTCACTTGGGGTTAAATGGAAAAAGGATATAAGAACCCTAGTGTGTTTGTTTTTCGTTCTCTGCATGCTTCACTATTGTAAACCTTAGAAGGAAAAAAATCCAACTTTTTAAGTAGTTTTTGTAATTATTTTTCATTAAAGTTTATTTAGATAATATATTGATATTAAGTTATAAAAGTTACTGTATTAAAATAAGGGTCTTAATTAGTACGTGTCCTAAAAGTAAAAGAAATAATTATTAACAATATAATTTTTTATCTTTTAATAAAGATATTTTTATTTTGATTTTCTTAACTAATATCATAGAGTATTGATTAATATTTATGTTGAAATAAAATAATAATTTTAATTTTAATTAAAAACAGTACTGAGAATATTTAAAAATTGTATTTGACTTTTATAAAGATCAATATATTAAGGAAAAAGGTTAAAGATATAGGAAAAAGAAATAGTTATAGATTTGGCACACAGTGGGGAGAGAGTGGGGAAAAAAGGTGTAGATAAAACGTAACGTGTGGACTATTGGAAGCCTTACAAATAGATGCATCCAAAAAGGGTCGGTTGACTCTTACTGTGATGGCTCTCTCACTCTTTTTAAATTTATTTATTTTTTTGCAGTGTCCCCTATAAAGCCTGTGAATGACTGTGAAAATTGCTAAGTGCGTTTTTTATGACTTTTTGTGGGAAGATGAAAGTAAACCGAGTTACAATGATAGGGTGGCTTCGCCATCAGATCAATGGGATGGGACTCCTTCACAGAAATCTCAAACCTTTCTTCCCAAACCGTCCTTGGGATTCTCAAGTAATTGGACTAAACTTGCTTTAATAAGTCCTAAGAATAATATTTACCAATAAATTTTAAATTAAAATTTTAGATCATTTTTATATGAATTTTATTGGGTCATGTAAAAATGAATATTTTTTAAAATCTTTTTCATTTTTTTATAGATTTTATTTTTAGATCTTAAATAATTTTTAGTGGATGTTAATATGAATCACACATATAAATATTTAAATATTTATTAAACTAAATATAATTAATTAAATTTAATTAATAAACATGGAAGGAAAAATATAAGAATATTATGAAATGGAAAAATTTAAATAATTTTTGTTTATGACTAAATCTTAAAAAAATAAAAAATACATAAATTTGATAATAATAAAAAAATACATAAATTTCATGATTGTAACGTTTCCAAACATGTTTCACCAAATCTACTTGAAGTTGTTGATGAATTCCTCTTATATATATAACACGTCTTAATTACAAGTATGTAGTAAAGTCAGAAAGAGTATCACGAGATACTTCAACATTTAAAATGTCGTTATCTATGTGATCATAATCAATATCGTCATTACCACTAAATATATCTCATTCGTCTTCCACAATTATGTTATGCTATATAATGCATGTCAGCATTATATATAACATTATTTACGAAGGAAGGGATTTGAGTGTTTGACATAAAATAATTTAGTGGTAGTGGTAAAAAAGGAGGGGGGAAAAGGAGGACGATTTTTCTAAATTTTGGATTGAATGAGGCATGCAGTAATTTTGTAAAAAATTATATAAGTTTATTAATCAAATTGATTTGGATCTATTTCACACAAATAAAATTTAACTCAAACTAAAATTGGAGAAAAGAGATTGACAAATGAAGAATGAGAATGCAATACAAATTTTGTGTATGTTGAACCAATTTATAGGATATTTATGTGTATAATAACATTTTTTTACACCATCTTGTACTGCTAATTTTTTAAGTTACCTTTATTGTGTACACACTAACGACAATATTTTTGAAAAAAAAATTTTTTTTTTGAACATTGTGTATATCTTCATGGTTCTTCTACAAGAACTTATTATCCATGCTGGATATTTGTTCAGTTCATTTATTGAAAAATCTAGTGAAGACAAGATATTAAGCTCAAGATCCTTATTCAAGATTTGACACTAAAAATGCTTCAAGGGGACAAACATCACAAGATCCTTATTCAAGATTTGAACACTAAAAAAGCTTCATGGGGACAAACATCACGCCACTTTACACTTTTTTCCTTTCTTTTGTTTTTTGTTTTTTTCAATGAATGTCAAATTAATTTTGATAAAATGAATTCTTTTTTGGGAAAAATATGTTTTCTAAATTTAAACTAATATAATATGAAGCATATGACATATCAGTCGCTTCATTAAGTGAACCTTACTATATTTAACAAAATTTAAACCTAGATAAATTTTGGCTTAATTTTGACCTCATCTTAAATAAAACTCATAGAAAATAGGTTTTTATCATACATAGATCTTATTTTATACGGTTAAATTGAAAATTGACTTTCTGGACTAACATATAGTTTGCAACTTGTATCAAATTTGAGATTTCATTGAGTCGAACTAACTCGATGAAATATTAAGCTTAGATTTTAATTTTTCAACACAAATTGAATGTGGGTTTTAGCTAATTTGAACTTATTCTTTAAAAGTCTTTCCAAATCATAATTCATTTTACTTGAACATCCTTCTAGAAATCTAATTTAAATGCATTTTTTTTTTCTAACTTGCATTAAATTCGTAAATGACTAACTTATAATACGCTTGATCGATAAAATATAGAGCTTAAATTTCAAATTTTAAACACAAATTACATGTAGATCTTTGTAGCTCAATCCATTGATGGCCCAATTAGGGCTTACCTCACAAAATTTCATACATATTAAACTTTTATTATGCTTGAGCCTTGTTTAACTAAGAAACTCAAATTAAATATAAACTTTTTGATCTAATTCGCTATAACTCACTACTCATAACGGATTTGACGTAAACTTACTCATATAAATATAAAGTTTAGGTTTTAAATGGTGAGCACAAATTAAATCTAAGCCTTTTTAGTCGGAGTAAATTATGACTCAACCAAATATGAAATCCGATAAAAGTTTTTTTAAATTCCAAATTATCTCTTCATAGCTTCATATGAAAAGTCTCATATTTTTCAGTAAAATTTGTAAAAGAAACTCTTAAAAAAATTTAAAACTGTAAAAAAATATAACTACAAACTAAAAATTGAAAACTAATTTTGATTTTTAAAAATTTTAAAACTTAAAACTAAAATTCATCAAAGACGGAACCTTGTAACTTGATTACCTAAAATATCATTAAATTAGTCTTTCAATTTGAGATTTGTTGTCTTCATTTTCCAATTCTAATAACACACGTAATCAAATTGAATATAGAATGAAATTTTTTATGTTGATGTGATATCTTTTTTACTTTAATTATATTTTTTTACGGCATTAATTAATATACGTAGGGGTGGTGATTTACACGCATTCATTATGTGCACACCAGATGTATGCTGCCATGAATAATTTTTCCCCCCGAGTCTAATTGGTGAAGAAGAAATATTCTCCATCAAAATCAAAATTTAATATATTGAAGTGTGTGGTTAATATTATGTCACGCTTAATTACTAGAGTTATTAATTAGTATCCATGATGAGTTGATGACAATGAAATAAATTGTATTTATTTACCTTACGGTTCAATAAATAATAATAGTAACTCACTTCATTATTGAGGAATTACACTTTATATAATTCCCATAGTTAAATCTTAATGTTATTGTTCTCATTCCAATTCATTATTGATTTTATTAAACAAGGTCCGACGCAACTACTCAATTAGTTAGTAAATACTAGTAATTGATCGAGTTTATTAAGCATGTTGAAAGTTGAATAGAACTAGATTTTTAACATTTCAAGTTTTAACGTTGTAGGTTAAAAAGGCTTTGTTGAAAGAAAATTTATTCAAATACTTTTCATTAATTACTAATGATTGTGTATGAAATGCTCTTTAATTCGTGCAAAAAAAAAAGTCGTCATTAGTTTTGCATTTGAATGTACCACTAAACCAAAGAAAGTAAAATAAGCTGACCAATATTGGCGTAAATTAATTGATCAATAGAGAGAGTTAAACAAGCTTAAACTTAACAATTAACAATTTTCTAAAATGATAATCCATTATCATTTCATGTATGTTAAGGTAAAATTATGTGAATCCATAATTGATTTCTAGCATTTTTTTAGTGTGCAATTTGTTCCTTATTCATTGTCTTTATTAATTCTTGCTTTTCTTTAATCTGTCTTACCCTGATATAATGACATTGGTTTCGTTGTATAAAGATTATAAGAGTTTTATGACGTTTGTAATTACAAAGTAGTCTCTATAATATGCTATTTCGTCCTAAAATAATTATCATTTTAAAAAAAATTTAATAGACAAAAAATTTAATAAATAGATATAAAAGAGTAACAATTTTATACAATTAATCATATATCATCAATTTAATAGTGCGAGTTTATTAGTTCACGTAAAGAGAAGTTAGACCTATACAATGAAATAGAATTTCAAGAGACTAATAGGTCAAACTTGATTTTTGATGTGTAAAATATATATTCGTTTAGGGCAAGTATATTCTATGCAATAGCAATAGTGGAATAAAAAGTTCGAATATTATACCCTAGAAACTAGTCGTGTTTCTAACTAAACTAAATGATTTTGGATTTTTATCTTGAGTTGAAGATTATTTATGTTTGTGTTCAATAAAATAGAAATAAAGAAAGATAACAATTTTAAGAAAAGATATGTATGAAGAGAAGTGACTTAGATTATGATTTTACATGTATCATTTTTTCCCTAATTCCTATTTTAGTTCAGAACTCTTAGTTATCAATTAATCGTCTGATATCTCTTATTTTAATTATCAGCCTATGATCAATATATGAGAATACTCTTCTCCTAAATCAATCTTGCATTGGTCATTTGAAATTTAATTTAGGGTTAAGGATGATAACAAAGAGGTTTGCAAAAAGGGTATTCATGCCACCAATTTGGTCATACAAGTTTCTTGAACCTATAATTTTATAGATCAGTTAATTACAAGAAGATGATCGCAAACATGCAATTAACTAATAATCAGAGTGATCAATTCCAATATAGAATTGAAAGCAATAGAAGGATACAATTAATTGAATAACATCGAAAAATTTATTAAAAAGAGAGGAAATAGAGTACATGGATATAACTACATCACAATCCGAGTTCTAAGGAGTTTAGCCAATGATGGTCATGGAATAACCTTACAGATTCAGACCTCAATTTTCCCAGTACAGTTCTCCTCTCAAAATCTCTTGTTGTTCGTAAATAAAATAAAGCGTCAGGTATCCAAAAGAGAGGCCATCATTCTTTATTTATAATACTCTGCGGAGATCATTCTTTTATCTTTCCTTAATTAAAGAATCAATTATCTCTTAATCTAATCTATTAATTAGGATTTAAATCTGACATGTGATCCTTTCAATTTTTAAGTGATAGATGATGCAAGTGGACCACAAGCATACAAAATTACCGTGGTTGTACAAAATTAGCATGACTGTGGTCATCTGATTGGCTCCAAAAATCCAAGATTTTTAGCTCTTTTCTACATAAAACCTCTTAAGCACATGTCTTTCACAAACTTATACCAAATCGTGAGTTCTGTCAAATAAATATATATAAAAATGCATGAATATGACATGAAAACTCACTTCAAAATATAGTCAATTATGGGTTTATCAACTACCCCACACTTGAGCATTGCTTGTTCTCAAGCAATTATTCTAAATTAGAGATTAACACAACTTTCTATGAAATTAAGAAATCGTTTATAGAGAACCTCTCAATTTATTACAGATAGAAAGGTAGAAAGTTGACAGAAACAAACAACCACACCTCACAAGATAAATTTTACAGAATTTCATTAGGCTTTCAAGAGGCACCAACATGTTCAGTACAAAGAGCAATAGATCACTTATCTCATCGTTCTCAATGTTTTAGGAAAAGAGATAAAGCACTCATATCACATCCAAGAAGCATGCATTCAATTTATTTATCAATCAACTCAACCTAAGTAAAATTCTAGTATGTATGAAAGTGACGCATCAAAAGGTGTAATGGGGTTAGGGTGTAGTGAAAGGCAGTTACTGAAAGGAACATGTAAAACAAAGACTTTAAGAAACATGTACTCAACAACACAATATCCAAAGGGGACAATTGTTATTTTCTCCACTTACACATCCAAAATTTATTCTTTTGGGGACTAGGCTTTTCCTGTTGCTTATTCAACAAAACTTTTTAGTACATTTTTTAAGGCCTTTTTGATTGCCTTATTTTTTTTTCATATTTTTTTATTTATTACAGAAGGAGAAGCATCATAGGAGAAATCATTGATTCGCTCAAACTAATACTCATTGATGCCCCTTATTTTTCAAGTCAACAAGTAGCAAGCATTAAACTTTTAACACAATTGGCTAACAAAGAAAATATCAATTCAGCTCAAAGGGGACAACTAGGGGATACATTTCAGCAAATAATATAAGTTTAGGAACAAAGCCTACAAATTGCCTCAATTAGTTCAATACACACATAAAATTTGCTCAAGGATATGTATCTCAAGATAAACCAAATGCATAACAACTTAAGTGGTTATACATCACACAAAATGAGATTAGGCTCAAAAGCTAATGTGAGTGGTTTAGGCTCAAGGAACTTCTCATACATGAGTTTCTCTGCTAGTGTTTAGTGTCTGTGGAAAAATCTTATAGTGAAGCAGTGAGTTCCAACACAAATTTAT
>CM023943.1:1374302-1423425 GCA_013407115.1 Glycine latifolia
TATATATATATATATATATATATATATATATATATATATATATATATATAAAGAGAGAGAGAGAGAAATGTTCTACAAAAAATGAATTCCTAAAATTAACATAAAGTCAATGTGTAGTCAAGAACAATCACATGAAAGTCATCAACATGAGTGCTACAATAACATCAAGTTGTGAGTGAAGTGATATCATGAATGCCCACTATACTACAACGAACCAAATGCAATGTCCCAATACATAAAGATAATGAAGAAAATGAAACATAAAAATAATTTTTTAACTTTTTGTTACCACGAATGTGTTGAACACTGACGCTAACTATAATAACCAGCCTCTCTCTCTCTTCTAAAATATCTTTTTTCTTCCTTTTTTCTGCTTTTGCCATTAACGACCAGAGAAGCTTCATATCTTCTCCATTCTTCATCTAAACACTTCTCACCCAACTAGAAAGTTGATTAGAACTCTTCTATGAGCTAGATTCCAGCTTCTATTCTCCTTAAAAACCATCAATCGGAGAGATCCAGTTCTCTAGGGGAATTCCTCAAAACTGAGATTTGGAAGGAAAAGAAGGCGATTCAAGGACGCTAGAGCTTGGAGAAGTGATCCTCCAGCCTTCCTCGACTGTTTTGAGGTAAGAAACTCAAGTTTTACCGGTTGATTTGTGAATTGGTTCTTGAGGTGAATAGTAACCATTTTGCGTTAGAGCTGAAATTAGGCTTGGGTTCTTTAGAAAAGTATGCTCAGAAGGTTGTTCTAATGAATATTGAACTTTGAAACATGACTTTTGATGAAGTTTGGTTTTGACTCTAACATCTGTATGGGTAGGGAGATTGATGATATAATGATGAGTTAAGCCTAGGTACCTTTACAAAAGATGTTCAGGAGGCTAAATAAACGGTGAAAATGTGTTGAAATAGCCGTTCTGATAAACTTGACAAGTATGGATATTTGGCCTGGTTAAGGCAAGTGAATCCTTTGAATTGGCTCATACAGAGTCTTGTAGGGACTCTAGTACGTTGAATAGACTGAGATAGATCCTGTTGAGGGTCTGTGAATCGCCTTTGAGATGATTAGTCCTGATAACCTTAAGATAGAGAACAAAAAGGTTTAATGAAAAGGGTTAGCCTTGTTTTGTCATTCTAACGGTTGAGGATCGTTATTGATGTTTACATGCTCTTGTGTAGGGCGTGATTCTGACATCACTGGTGGTGGTGACCACGAATTCGGGAGAGCCGGTACAGTGCTGAGAGCAGGTAAGCTCTTTGTTCTTGGGAGTGGTTCCTTCCTTTGTGTTCCACCATACTCCGAGGGAGTATTGGTTATTGAATAACATGTTGCATGAATCTTAGAATTGAATGTTACTGATTGTGATTGAGGCATGTATATGATGCATATATGTGTAGACATCTGAGTAAATGATATATTGTGGGCGATTGAGATGATGTTGATTGAGATATACACTAGGATAGAGTACTGTGTTAGTGAGAACCTTTATGAGGTATATGCGGTGATAGTATCTTATGTTTGTAGAGAATTCTCTGGCCAGTAGAATGGATTAGATATGGACTTCCCTTAGAGCCAAAGTTATATGGAACAACTCTAAGTAGTCAATAAGCAATGTGTGATAAAACCTGAGAGTATGCACCTGATTGCAGATGAGCATCTCTTGGAAGTGCCATATATGTCCGAGGGTGTTCTGAGATAAGTACCTGATTGCAGATGAGCTTTTCTCAGAGTCTTGAGATAGAGTACCTGATTGCAGATGAGCTTTTCTCAGGAAGTATAATATAGATATATGTGTGATTAAATCCTTAGAGAAGGTACCTGACTGCAGATGAACGTTCTCAAGGAATATGATATATCTATATCTCTATATATATATGTTGCTGTATCTGAATAGGGATATCTATTTGATATGCTGTGATCTAATGAAGGCCGTGATGGCTGAGTAGGGGTGATTATCCCTCAAGTTATATGTATATATGTATATATATATATATATATATATACACACTTGTTGTCTCTGTGTGATGAGATGTTATGTGAGCCGTGATGGCCATGTGATGCTGATGAGAATTCCTTGATACTTGTGTGTATATACTGTATCTGCCTGATGATATGGTTTGAGAGCCATGAGGGCTAGCTTATGAAATGTTGATTTTGATATATTATGCATGTTAGTGAACCAGGGGGAGGAAAGACCTCCAAGGACCCTGAGTTTACTGAGATTTTTATCTCACCCCGTGTGTGGGGATTATGTTTGCAGGTGAGACGCAGGGAGAAGCTGAGAGATCCCAGGGCAAAAGGCCCATGCAGGGATAGATTGTATATAAACCCTAGGCATAGTTGATGAGAGCATGTTGGCTCCCTTCTTTTGTTATTTTATGCCTATTGTTTTGTGGTTTTGTACCCTGAGGGGATTATATGTACATTTGTGTACTGAGGATGTATATTTTGATACTTCACCATATATAATGTACAACTGATGTTATAATGACGTCATATTTTGTTTTGCTTCCAAATCAAATTGTTTATTTTGGAAAATTGCTGCGTAAATGGATATAATGGAATGTTAACAAACCGGATGCATACGGGGTGTTACACTAACTATTAGGACCATGGTTATTTTACCATGGTCGTACTCGATTCTGATGATAAATGCATGGGCCACGGTCAAATGACTATGACCCTTGTACTGACAAGCAGTTTGACTTAACAAATGAAAAGAAATTATGTGAAAAAGCTTAAATAAATGGATGCAAGTCATGAGTTGTCTCCCAGATAGTGCTTGCTTAACGTCACGAGCCTGACAGATGAAAAAGAAAAGAAAATCAACCAATCTCGAACACGATTTTTTCACTGATCCTCTAGTATAATTATCCACTCCCTATCCAAGAGCTTGAATGACAATGTCATCTCTTTTTTTCTTACTCCATCCAGAACTTTTTGAATGACTCTGTTCTTGGAAGGGTCTTTCTTCCCCACACTTGGGTTAGACTTAGCCACAATGACTTTCATCTTGTTAGTGGCTTGCACAAAATTGCAAGAAGGGAGGGGGGAGAATGAGTTCTTTGCAGTACCAAGCACCTTAAATACTTTATCCTTATTACCTAGTTGCCAAGTCAACTTCCCTTCCCTAACATCAATCAATGCTCCTATTTTGTTAAGGAAGGGTTGTCCCAAAATAATGGGTATGTATTCATCCTCTTCTATATCCAGAATCATAATTATCACAGGGAAAATGAATTTTTTGACCTTGACCATTAGGTCTTACACTATCCCTCGTGGGTAAGTGTGAGTCCTATATGCAAGTTGAATAAAAATGTTAGTAGGTTGAGGTTCTTGCAACCCCAAGTTCTTATATACAGAGTAAGACATCAAATTAATGCTAGCACCTAAGAGCACCTCCAATGGGAGAAACCCATTTGGGTTTCTTAACCAATTTTTTGTGGTCCCCGCAGTATTTTTTGTGGTCCCCACAGTGCCATGTCACTCCTAAGAAACCCACTTAATATTTTGCTCCAATGCAAGAAATCATAAGGAACTCAAAAAAATCCACGTATTTATATTTTTTTAATAAAACTTAACATTTTTTCAATTTTCATAAATATAAATTAAAATAAATAAAAAGAAATGCGTAACAATATAAAACAAAATTTTACATAATATCAAAATTTTAAAAAAACATAATTCCATATTTTAAAAAAAAGAGCCAAAATGAGTAAAGAAAGAATTAAAGGGTGTGCAAGAAGCAAAAAATTGGTGAATTTTACAAAACCCAAAATTTCCAAAGGGTTACGGTCATCATCGAGAATTCAATTTCATTCCTTTTTTCCCAGCTGCCCCAACCCCTTCATTTTTTTATTTGACTCCAGAAGCTTCTCCAGTTCTCCCTCACTCACTTCTCCCTCTCACTCATGCGGCTCCCCATTCCCGCTGCTCTTTCACTTCTCCCTCGTCTTCTCTGCTTGCGCGAGGAAGGTCCGTGCGCGTTGAGGCGGTGCGGCGAGCACCGCGCCTGCGCCGATGCGTGGCTCTTCTGGTGGAGGCTGCGGTGGAACGACCCAGAACGCGATGACCCTTCATCTCCAGCAACCTCCGTCGCGGCCCTTCATCTCCAGCATCATCTAATCACGGGTACCCTTTAATTTTTTTTGTGCTATTACTGTTCATCTTTTTCCCAAATCTGTTGAAAATCTTACTGTGGGCTGTGGTATTGTGTTGATAATAACGAACATAACGATTTTTATGCAAAAAAAATGTTTTTAAATGACAAGAACCCGGTTCCTTATATAAGGAGCGGACCTTGCGCTCAAAATTTGGGTTCTGCCACGTCATTTGCTCCAATGCTGAAGAATCCGTAAGGAACGGTTGCTTAGCTGAAGAAACCCATTAAGAAACCTGCATTGGAGATGCTCTAAGTCACACAATTCTCTATCAAAGGACAAGTTGCCAATGACACAAGGGACTGAAAAATTTCCTAGGTCCTTAAGCTTAGGAGACAATTTCTTTAGAACAACAACAAAACATTCCTTGTTGAGACTAACTATTGCAAAGTCTTCCAATTTCTTTTTATTTGAAATAATCTCCTTTAAAAACTTAGCATACTTTGGCATTTCAACAATTGCTTCAACAACAGGAATGTTAACATGCAATTTCTTAAACATTTCAGCAAACTTAGAAAAATGTTTATCCTTCTACTTATCTTTTACTTTTCTAGGAAAGGGAACACTTACTTGAGGAGGTGTTAGTACCTTCTTCTCACCCACTTTTTCTATCTCATGACTCTCCTCAATGAGAGCCTCTTTTTCTAGTATTGGAGTGAATTTCTATTTCTTCTTTGGTTTTGCCATAGCTTTCCACTCCTGGTGCTCACAACATTCACCTCCTTATTCTTAGGATTAGCTCCAGTTTGAGAAGAAAGTGTGTCAGGAGTTCTTTGAGACATAAGAGTGAGAAAGTTTGACATGGTGGATTCCAAGGATTTGAACCTCTCATCACTCTTAGTTATGTGTTCCATCAACATGTCTTGCAAGGTTGGTCTCTCTTCCTCCTGCTTAGGCCTTCGATCATGATATTAAGGGCCTTTGTATATCTTCTGATTTTTATTTTGCAAGTGAGGGAACTTGTATACATTCTGATTCTGACTCTAACCTTGCCTTTGATCTCTCTGCTCTTTCCAAGGGAAGTTTAGGTGATTTCTCCACCCTTGGTTGTAGGTATTAGAGTAGGAATCATAACCAATACTCTTTTCACCAGCATAGTTTACTTCCTACAGTGCCTGGGTGTATGGGCAGTCTCCAACCACATGTCTTGTCTCCCCATACTCCTCACAGACATGAGGTGGAGGTATGAGTATCATCATATGCACTTGAGCCTTCATCATAATCTTCATCTACTTGGCTAATATATCCATATTTTGTTCAAGAGAAGAACCAAATGAATTAGCTTTCACCTGATGAACCCCAAAGGATCTTTTGTCACCCACACCATTGTAAGCATTAGAGTCCATAGCCTCAATAATCTCCATTGTTGTTGTTGACTTTAAGAAGCTGCAAGAAGATTGAAGCAAGGATGAAGGCTTGATGTTTTAGCTTTTTACATGCCCAATCATTTGAAGACATTTGTAATTTGTCTAAGTAGTTTAAGTGCTATGCCTTGTGGTCTTTCATTTGCATTTCCATTTTGATTATCATGCATACATAGTTTTTGATTAAAATCTCAAAGCAATCCAATGATTTCATAAGAAGTTAAGTTCTCATGGTTAAGTCTTTGAAAAAAAAAATGAAAACTTACTATTTTAATCGATTAAATACATTCATACTATTTCTGTAAAAGCCTTGAAGAACAGTTTAATCGATTACCAGCTTCTTGTAATCGATTAAATAGTAACAAATGAAAAAACATGCATCACTGGAATAATCGATTATTTTGATATGTAATCGATTATCTCAACGTGTTAGTCATGATGTTTTTCTGGTATAATCGATTACCATTTTCAGTAATCGATTACACAGGCTGGGTTGTGTTTTGAGTTTTACTGGTTTAATTGATTACCAGTCTTATGTAATCGACTATTTCTTCATGTTTCAAATATACTAAGATTGTTTTAATCGATTACGTTTCGGTTTAATCGATTATCTTGTTTATGAAAACATTTTTAGGAAGCTCAAGAACATATTAATCGATTATGTTATATTTTAATCGATTACATATGATTAAATAATAGATTACCTTTTCGTTTTAATCAATTATTGTAAGTTAAATAAGTTTTTTTAAAGCTTTGCTTAACTAGTCTTTATAAATAGACTTAGAGCAAATTGTTCTGAGTAACTTGGAGCATTTGTGTGAATCACTAAAAAGATAGAAAACTTTTTCCAAAGCAAAAATACTGATTTGTTCTAAGAGTGAAAAACCTCTCATGAGATCAAGAATGTTGAGTCCTTGAGATGAGTTTTTAAAAGAAAAGAAGATATTTCAAGAGTTCTTATTCTGAGCTTTGAATTGCATTCAACCTGACTGATTGGTAACATCATTCATTCATTTGAAGGATCACAGGCTGTATCTCTTGAATCTTTCTTTAGAATTTTTCTGGTTATTAAAAAAAATTCTGTTGGTTTATATCTTTGATTCTTTAAAGCTGTTTTCTAGAGTATGGTTCTCTAGAAGTAAGAACAGAGTAGGATTCTCTTGGTCTTGATCATTTAAAGTCTATAGGGTTTAGATTTTTGTTTCTTTGTCTAGTGTGGATAAAGGTGATCATTGTAAACTGCTTGTAAAGATTCTTTGATATAGTGAAAACTCTAACCTAGTGTGGGTTGGAAGTAACTGGATGTAGCCTCCAAGGTTGTGAGGTGAACCGGTATAAATTGTCTTGTCTTGAATTCTATTTATTTCATTGCTTATCTTTGTGAAATCAAAATATTATCATCAAATAAACTATTTATGTCATTACATGCATATCAAGGATTGATCTTGATTGAAGAAATAGTTCTGGATTTTCAAAAGGTGAACAAGTGATACGATCCAAGATTTTCATTCTGCAATTTATTTTAGAAAATTTTAAATATCGTATTTGAACCAATTCACCCCCTATTGGTTTATTTGCAGTATATTCATTGTGTTTTCAGTTGCATCAATCAACTTGTGCATGAGGTTTCCCTCGGTTGCAACATCTAAGCATGGTCGCTTTTTATGATAGTCCTCCATAAAAGATGTGGGCTAGCTTCTATGGTGGGTAGCCATGATGTCAGCAGCTTCTTTGCATCCCTTTGAGCCATTCTTAGGCTTTAGAGAATGACTCATTCTCAAACTGGCCAAAGTTCCCAATCTTTTGGATCAGCTGCTCAAACTTTGCTAAGGAAATAATTTCTTCAAGAATGCTAGTGACCATTGCTCCCAAGTGGTAATGCTCCTACTTGGCAAGTCACCAAACAAATCTTTAACCTTTCCCCTTAATGTGAATGGGAAGGTAACCAATCTAATGTAGTCAGGAGCATTAGTAGGACTCTTCACCGTGTTTGTGAGTCTCAGGGACTTCCTTAGATGGACCATAGGGTCTTCTAATGATAGGTCATGGAATTTTATTTTCTCAATCATGTTGATCAGCCCATGTCTTAGCTCACAATTTTGATCTCCCAGATGGGGGAGTTGTATGGTTGTAGTTTTTTACACAACGGGTGAGGTAAATTTGTAGGGTGCACTCTTGTTCTCCACCAACACTCATTTTCCTTCTCCTTATTTCAACGTTTGTTCCTAAACGTTTTCAATCTCAGGGTCACACTCAACAATTTTACCCCTCTGAGATCGAGTTAACATAAACTATCTATCAAAGAAAAAAGATTAAAACCCACCTGGTAGAAAATGAAAAAAAAAATTGTAATAACAATTCAAAATATAAATAAAGAGAAAATAGAAAGAGAAAAAAATGTAAACAAAAATTTAATTGATGCAAATTAAAATTATCTGGGAACTTCACAACCAGTCTCTGACAACGACGCCAAAAATATGATGCGTAAAATGAATAACATCAAAGACCTTTATTAAAAATAGAAACTAGAGTACATGAGTATTGCTACATCACAATCTGAGTTCTGAGGGGTTTAGGAAACCATGGCCATAGAATAACTAAACAACATACTATATTGCATTAGAAAATGAAAGAGATCGAAAATCCTTACAGATTCAAATCCAATTGTTCTTGGTGCAATTCTCCTTTCAAAAGCTCTTGTTGTTCATAAGTAAAATAAATTATAAGGTATAAAAAAGAGAGGCCCTCATTCCTTATTTGTAATATTTTGCAGAGTCCCTCCTTCTATTTTTCCTAATTAAAGAATCAATTATCTCTTAATCTTATCCATTATTTAGGATTTAAATCTGGCATATGATTCTTCCAATCTTTAAGTGACAAGTGATGCAAGTGGACCATGGGTGTACAAAATTACCGCATGCGTATAAAATTACCTCGATTGTACAAAATTAGCCTAATCATGATCATTTGATTGGCTCCAAAAATCCAAGATTTTTTAGCTCTTTTCCACATAAAACCTCTTAAGCACATGTCTTTTACAAACTAATACCAACCCGTGAGTTTTTTCAAATAAAATATATTAAAATACATGAATATGACGTAAAAACTGACATCAAAATGCAGTTAACTATAGCCTATAGGTTTATCAATTTCCAAATAAACCAGGTGAAACCTAAAAAAAACTTATGATAAATAACAAACCATGCTTAGGCGGCTTGGGCTTTGTCTATTTAAAAGTAAAACCTTGTTCCAATTAGCCTATTTTTATCGCTAAATCTTATTTTCTTTCTTTTTTTATATCTATTGCTTAAAGTTGTTTTGTGAAAATTAAGAAATATAATAGTTGTCGGATTTCCTATTTTATCCCTTTTTATTTTCATCATTGAATAAAATGCATATATAAATTAATTAAAAATTAACCAAGTAATTGTATACAAGTGGTTAATATGTTGAAGTTAAGGTTGCATCGTTCGGATCTTATCCGAATTCAATCCTTGGTGAAAATAATTCTTGGTCAAGCTTTACTTACGTCTCGATTAAACTCCGATTCAGTTAGGATCCATTTTCTATGATAAAACTGGAGAATTTAGATAAAAAAATTAATTTAAAAATTAGAGATAAATAATTATGTAATTGATAAATAAGTAATTAATAACTTTGTGAATAACATATAAATAGAAATATTTTTTCTTAAAAAATTCGACAGTTATAAAAAACTAAAGGAGTACCATTTAAGTTAAAAATCATTAATTATAGGAAGTAGCACAATGGCGATTAATTGATAAAAAACTTAGTTTGAATACATTTTCTAATAATTACTTATTGGAAAATAAATAAATATATGAAATTAATTAAAGTTTTCATATAAATTAAAACTAACTTATGTTCTTCAATTAATACTTATCTCATTTAATCTCATTAATTACGTTAAGGTGAATAGTATATAAATTGATTTTAATTTATAAGAGAAATTTCATTTTTTTATTTTCTATTTTATCTCTTACAAGTGATAATCAAAACATTTGTACCTGCTAATGACAATTAAACATCCCTCCAAAACAATGCAGCATTTTATTATCAATTAATTAAGCTAATCAAGTTTTACATTAGTAGTAGTATTAATAACGGTTCACAATAATTAAACACGTGATAATATATGTGCATTAAAAGAAAATCAAATTCTTGCTCTGCATTGATTATGCATATATGATGTAGAGGAAAACAAACTGTAAAATTTATTATTCGGAGGGGGTGAGTGATCACTGATCAGGGGAAATGTAGTTGCTGCATAAATGGTAATAAATATAAACTCTGCCAACTGTTGAACCAGAAATGGTAAATGGAATGGAAATAAACTTGAATGCGCCATCATCACATTGAGTCTACCCCACCACATTATACAGCTCTTTTCCACCATTAAACCTAAAATATTAATATCACAATCATGTATTGAAAATGTACGCATGTGATCTCATCGAACTTTTTGAATTTTGATTGCTCTTTCATGTTCCGACATATTACTTGGCCCCAAAAAAGAGGACAAAAATAGCTCGGAAAGAAAGATCCACCTTGGAGAGGGCTTTCAACTTTTCTTTTTCAGTTAGAGTAATGATAATAATGTTATATAATAGTATTATAATTATAATGCATTTTAGTAAGAAGTGTATGTTATATCCTTGTTCAAATACACATAGATTTTTCATTATATTACTAAATAACTATTCTTTTAGTTTGTTGGAATAAATTTTTTATAAGTAAATATAAGGAAAAAATAACATGATTTTTTTCTCAAAAGCTAAAATTAATTTATGTATGTATATTTGAATATATATTTGTAAAATTGATTTTGAATTATGCAGTAAAGATGTTATTAACACATGGAGGTCCCAAATTTTCATGCCCAAATTTGAAAAAAGATGTAAAATATAAAGTTTTTGATTGTTAATAACTTTTATACTATGATATTTCATACAGTGATACTTCACTTAATATTTTTGTTAGTCATAACCCTTCATTAGTTAGAACCCTCTCTATATAATTCTTTCACGAGACTTCAACAATCATTCTTTACTGTTTTTAGATCAATATGTGCCCCCACAAATAAGCTATATAAAATAGCTTTCAATTGACATATCTAGATCGAAATATGGTTAATGTGTATACAAACATGTAAATAATTGGTTATAAATAATCGTCAACTACTACTTGTAGTAACACAAGATAATACATATTAGAAATTTGATTTTTGACATAGTGTCGATTGAGAACTTTGAATTAAAATTGATTTTGAGGGTGTATCTACCAAAATCACCAGTCTAACTAAGGGTATACATGAAACAAATGACTCAAATTAGTGTTGAAGCAACAACTACTTCTAATAGTTTGAGACTTGAGTCTAAAACTTACAATCATGTTTTCAACCCAATGCTTAACATCATCATCAGTGAAAAATCACATTTGTCTCATCCTAAACTCAAGCTAATTAAGGCATGTAAATGTGGATCCAAACGCACCTTATGTATAAGTGAAAATCACCTTACATAATTTAAAACATTTATGCTTTGTTACCGTAGATTTTAAGAGGATGAGCAAAAACGAATATAAGATCGCTGGTTTGGTAGTACTGATTCACAACGAAATTATTTTGTGTGGAGGTGGGTTTCTTAAAAAAAATCATCCCTTGTTTGTTTGTGTGCAGGTGGATCTCGCAAGAAAAAAGTGTGAGTAGCGTTTTTACCCTAATAACATTAATTGTTGGGTTTGTTTTAAAAGAAACCTAACTACTAATAAAAATATTAGAATATTTTCATTCAAATCAAACATGTTTATTATTTTATTTCACTATATTTCTCTTAAATTAAACAATTTAACATTCAACTTTATTTCACTATATTTCTCAATTTTCAAATTATTTTTCTTATATTTGCATCTACTATATCTCTCCTCTCACAACCAAGCACAACGTCAATTTCTCCCAAAAAATTATTTTAACTTAAATTTTAGCTTATAAAAAACTTATTTTTTTAAATTATTTAATAGAGACAAGTTTATCTAAATAATATTCTAAGTGTTATATATTTGTTTTTGTAATTTTGTTAAAAAATTATGTGTACACGCGACTCAAATCTAATAATTATTATATCTCGTTTTATGTTATTTCTTATTATTATTTGTTTCGGGTAACTCAAAATAAACTCAAATAATCTGAGTTAAGAATAAAATTTCTTGTATACTATTTTTTTTGAGCTGGTTATATTAATTTGTGTTGAACTCATACTATTTTTTTTAAAAAATCAAGCAAGATGTAATGGAGTAGTGATTGGATGAAGGCGACAAAATCTCCGCACGGTACGGGGCAGGGATCACCAATAATAACTCAATGGGGCCTTCCTATATGCAGGTGTGAAAATAGAACTAGAAAGTGTTTCCCTAAGGCCCTCCTCACTATCTTGTCAATGTAATTTTTTCCTTTATATTTTTTTGGTACATATATCAAATGATCAACTTGACTACGCAAAACAAGTATTTACATGTGTAGTGTACAAATAATAATGTTCTTGCCCTTGTCATATTATTCCAAACTTGGGAAGTGTACCAAAACTTCACATATCTAGCTTTTCAGGCATTGTTTTAATAAAATCAATTATTTGTTTTTGCTATATGTGTAAAGTAAATAACTGGTTTATGGATGAGGTGGGAGTTTTATAAATGTAATGTATAGTGAAATCATGTAAATGCATTTGTTCAATTTCCTTTTTTTGCATTTTTTTATTCATTAACTAGTCTGTTTTTTTTTTTGTTGTAATGATTAAGCATGTGTACTAAATTTTAAAAAATACAAACATAAAATAACAATAATTTATTTCTAATGAGTTCTTTTATTCATACACAAAGAAAAAGTATAAAACAGTGAAACGAGTGTGGTGAATTACGTCATATAAAAATTACAATTGAGAAAAAATCCATTTAAACCAGGGCCAAATTTAAATACTATGCATTTTTTGTTTAATTAATATTGGTTTTATGCCCGCTTATTTTAAACATAATTGGGACGTGGATCTAAATTAATCTCAATTATAAATTATGTTTTGGAACCACTATTGCATGTTGAGAGAAATTGGTTTTGAAGGTAAAACAAACAGGAAGTTCATCCTTATAGTTTCATTCAAAACTTAATTTAGTTCTTATAATTAAACACAAACAAATAAAAAATTCTTATAATTTTCAATTAAGGCAAAAAATTTACCTGTAGAGAGCTACTAGCTACTTTGAACGGACTTTAGCCTAAATAACTAAACCATATAAAACAAAGAAAATACTGGAATATGACCTAATAAAAATATGTAAGTTTTAAGAGACCTAAAGTATGTACTTTAAATGAGACCTAAAGTAAGTTTTAAGATAAATATTTTACTTTAAATGAGATAATTACATAATAGGCTATTTTTTATCAATATGTATGCACTTTTTGCTAACATATTGGGCATTCTTGTTTTATAAAAACTAACAACAAATAATAATTTTTTTGGATCTAAAACTTAAACTTTGGTTATTTTATCTTTGAGTTAGTCCTGCATTCCACCTTAGTTGAGAACCTTCTTTATAATGTACAAGGATCAAAATAAGAGCAAAATATTGGTATATGACCTAAGGCCATTAACAACAAGCACTCACCCATGGTTACCTCTGCTCAACAACAGAAAGTGAGATTTAAAATAAATTTTGAGAACTTTTTTATTTTAAAGAAAAAGTGATATATAGTATCTTTTAGTCAATGTGTGAGACTTTTTTATTTTAAAAAACTAATAATAAATATTAGTAGGCTTAAAACTTAAATTTTAGTTGCTTTATTCTTAATTTGATTGTACCCACAAATCATGAAATTCTATACAAAAGCATATCTCACACATGCACACAGATAGCATCATCCTAATTCAAAAAGGAGTCTTATAAATAAGTAGGGAAGACACAAGATGCACATTTAATCTCTAATTGGCTCATTTTATCATGCAAACACAAACTTGAATGTAAGGGTCTATTAAGTGACCACACCAAAACTTGACTTGCGAAATTCCAGCCTTTTCACCCCTTTAGAATGGTGCTAAATAAAATTATAAGAATTCAATCAAGTTCATTTTATATTATATAGATATTATTTTACTTGCTTGAAAACTTCAAGCTTTCTAAAAATACATTAAAGGAAAAATGATCTTGTTATTGAAATCCAATTGCGCACAAGATGTGCCAAATTGGAAAGGTTTTTAAATAAATATATCATCATATTAGTGCTTTTAAAATTATGTTCGTTTTGAAGAGAATGCTTTTAATTATCTAAAACTGTGTATATTGAATGGTTATAATTTTTTTTATATTTACCCAATATTTTTAGGGCATTTGTTAGCATTTATTTATTTATTTTTACACATGTAGTATCACATGGTGAAGACAAGAATTTGAAGTGCTTGAGATTTACTCAATGCTCTGTCCCTACTATTGTGCAAGTATATGCTCTGTACCTCTCTTTAAAGGTGGCCGGTTTGTGTAGGTTATTTGTGGATTTGAACATTTAACTTGATTTGGTATATACAGTGAAATGGAATGATTAGAACATTGCATAATTTCTCATCCTCTTTTATGATACACAGTGTTAGGGCATCAAAGGTCAAAGGAATAAACATCAGAAGCACATGTTTGTGAGGCTGGCGCTTAGAGGAAGTGAATTTCAACGGAGAGGAAATTCTAGGAAACTTGTGCATTAGGTTTTTCAACTATTGATGTATCAACTGCCTCTTCATTGATATGTTGTATATGGACAAGACTTTCCTAACTAACATATTTAGATACATCAGACTGAAGAACTTTGTGGACATATATATGGGAGAGTACTGTAGCAATAAGTGTTACAATAATGACCAAGAAAGAATAATTGAAGGTGTGGTGGTTTCTTGATTTGATAGTTCAACCATCTCAATTTTACTGGAGAAATAATACTTGACATTTATAACTTCTTAATTCACTTTGTTAAATATTCTCTCTGTTTCACTTTGTTAAAAACTTCTTTCATGAGTTAGTTTGTAAAAGTTCTTCAATTTTAATTTCTTCATAAACTGATTTTAACATATGTATAAGTTTATTTTAGCAAATAATAAAACTTATTTTTTCTTTTCTTACAAAAAATTATAGAAAAGTTTATCTGAACGTAATTAATCTAATTAGTTAATGCGATAAAAATTGTATTGTATATATGTGCACATACATGCATATAATATTATCGTCAGTATGTGTGTGTATGATGATTTTTCTTCTTCTTCTGAATTGTTGTCTCGTTGTGATTCTGTTTTTCACCGGTGAAACGCCGAGGATTGGAAGAAAACAAGCTGCCAATGGACAACGACCAAGGACTAAATAAGTTAAATTGATTGGAAGTTATTACAATTTAGTGTTTTAAGTATTTTTTTAGGGTTAGAGTTTTAAGTATTCGATCAACGTTGATTTGTCTAATTTAAAGATGATATTGTTTGGTTTAATGAATTCAAATGATCCTAAGAACCTTAAATTTTATAGGTTTAATATTAAAGCAGTTAGAATATGTGTTTAATATTTAAGATTAGAATTTTATAAACTAATAATTTATTACAACTATTTATAATATTGTAATTCATTTGATTTTTTTTTCTGATTAATATGATATTAATACGAAATAGTTCATGGAAATGATAATTAATTTTTGTGGAGGACAGTAAATGTACATAAATTGAATATTTATTTTTTAATACGATTTATTTCATATTCAATGACCAGTCAAGATTCAAATCCTGTATCATTTGATTAAAAAATACAACTCACAAGCCATATCATTTGTATCAACAGTTATTTATTGATGATTCATTTGTCATTATCTTATGTTTGTCCCTTATTTCTACCTTTTAATAATTATCCGCACCAATATATTAAATTTGAAACCTTAGTCTTAATTCTCATGAAACCATATATAATACAACCTCTTCTAATAAAGTCACCTGTCTTTTTTAATTTATATTGTAACATATAACATATATGTCATAATTTTTTTAATTAAATTAAATTAAACCAAATCAATATTAAATTATTTCTTAATTAGATATTCAAATACATAAGATTCATACTTTTCATGATTTAATCACCCAAGAAAAAAAAATTCATGATTTCATTAATCAATATATGAATCTATTCAATCATCAACCATTAAATATAATAGAATATTTTAAAATCATCAATAATATAAATTTAATACTGAGTTGTGCTTAAATAAATTTTTATTTATAAGTAAAACGTAAATTTTAAATACTTAATTTTAAATACTTAATTCATATAATAAATTATTGATAGCCATTAAACTCAAAATGTATTTGTATCAGCAAATTTTATACTTTTCTATATATAGAAAATATCTGCTTTTGATTTATCAGCAGTTATCTAACAAAATCATATTATAGTGAATTACATACACAAATAAATATTATTCCCTACCTATTTATGAGATTTAAGTTTAAAATGATATTTTTTTATAAGACTTGATTTATAATGCTTTTTATATTGATTATTTTTAATTAGAAATATTTTTCATTAAAGAAAAAATATATATTGACAAACCATTAGAAGAGAAATAATTATTAGTGACAATAATAATTTTGAAAAAAATTATAAATTTAAAATAAATTTATTATTATTAACTAAATTAATATTTTTTAATCTTGATGAATTGAATATTATATATAGAAACAGAGGCAATATATACCAAATCAATCTATAAACATTTTAATGTTAAGCCTGTGAAAAGTTAAACTTGACTCTTTAGCACAATTTCTTTTATAAACTCATTTACATAATTGGCCTAAAATAAAAATTGAAATTATTTATTTTTTAAGCAAACAAATTTGAATGAAGCATTTAACAAATCAACTCGAATAGTACCTAACATCATTTACATTTCTATGTAGGAGGATCCAACGTACATACAAAAATAAAGAATCATTAAAAAAATCGTATATATGACCAATCGGATCCATTCCTTACTTTGGTAAGAGGCATATTGCCGCCCATTTAGTTAATTGAGTTG
This sequence comes from Glycine latifolia, assembly GCA_013407115.1. Taxonomy (NCBI): domain Eukaryota; kingdom Viridiplantae; phylum Streptophyta; class Magnoliopsida; order Fabales; family Fabaceae; genus Glycine; species Glycine latifolia. Next base: position 1,390,929 of record CM023943.1, read on the forward strand.
AAAATTTCACATGCTGTGTTTGGTGACTGCCAAATGAATAAATGTTGTTATACACCTAGCTTACTTAATTGAGCTTTAAATAAATTTTCTTGGTGAATATAGGGTTGAGGGGTCTTAAAAGCTTGTCAAAGCAACTGCTTTATGCTAACTTTTACAGCATTTATTAACCGACTTTAATATTGAAGCAAAACCCCCATTTTTTTTTTTGTTACAAGAAACCACCATTCAAAAAGGTAGTAATATAGGATTTCCCTTCCCAACACTAAAAATATGTAGGATTAAGGATTTACATTCCTGCAGGAGCCATTGACTAGTACATATGAGTAATTTCATATCCTTATATGTTTTATAAAGTAAGTATTAGTATTAAATATAAATATAATAAATACAATTAATATATAATGTAAAGATATATAACATATTTAAGTTTTTTAATCAATAAGTACAAATATTTGTAAAGATATTGGAAGAAAATTTACAATTATTCCAGGATTTGATTATCAAATAAACAATGAGTCAATAATTGTGATTCATGACTCTCTAGTCTTTCATCTAAATAAATGTAGATGAATAATCACTTGAAATTCTATTTGCTTGAATTTTCATGTAACGAGTGATGAGACAAACTTATTAATTAAGAAATAAATTAAAAAATATTAATTGAAACATAATGCATTTAATAAATTTTAAAAATAAAAATACATTTCCTTTAAATTTATCTCTTAACATCTTATAATTATTCAAAAAAATAGTATTTAACACTAGAAATTTAATGACTGGACATAATTCCTCTGACAGAAACCACTCTGTGATGAAATCAAATATATGTTATCTAGTGATTAATTAGATTAGTGATAAACTTATCCTTCATGTGAATAATTCGCTACTAAATAATTAGCTCGTTATGTATATTTTGACTAAAAAAACAACCAAATTAGGTTAATTAGCTTACTTTAAATTTAAGCAACCCATTGTAAACTATCCTGAGTAGGCTAAGTTAACTCATTTTTTATCTCTAGGCATATGGAACCTACATATGTAACCTATTATGTTCAAGAAATTGAGAGAAATAAATTAATTCAACTGTTTTTTGCAAAAATAAGATAAAATCAATGACTTAGTTAATTAAAATGACAATTATGCCATATTTATAAAAAATAATTAAACATAAAATAATTTTTTTTTATATAATAAATAGTTGCATATACTTTTGATCTGATAAGTATTATAATTATGTAATTTTAGTTTATAAAATTTCAATTACACTAATTAGGTCTTTTAGGTTCGTTAAATCTATTAACGTGACATTAATTAATAACATGACACTTTACATATAGTATTGACATGTTGTCATTGTTAATGATTTAGGATGTTGACTTGCTATGCTAATGTGACAAACAAAAATAAAGAATAAGTTCACAATTGTTGGGGGTGGGGATTCGGTAGAAAAACAAAACCATAGGCTAACTTCATTATTAATAATATATAAAAATTATATTATATATAACTTAAAAGAGAGACTAAAATTACACATAAATTTGTGACTACTAAATAAAATAATGTAATATTATAAATCATAATAATTTAATTAAGCCTAATTGAAAATAATATTGTACAGATATAGTTAATTTAAAATGATGCATAATATGAATATAAATTAACAGATAAATTATTATATATGCATATATACATATTTTATGAAATAATTTTATTATTAAAGTATGTTCATAAAATAATTTTTTGAGCAATAATAATATTATATAATGAAATTTTTAAAGCGTAATTAAATGTATTTTCTTCTTCTTTTACATTGGCAACAATAAGAATTTAACCTAAAACGTCATACATATTACAAAACTATTCCTAATGAATTACAAAACTAAGGGTAGTCTTGAAAGGATATGCACAATGTTGCAGCAAATAAAGTTGGAAGCTAGGAGGCAAAAAATAATCATCCACGTTAACTCCTATAAGATAAGATATTGCTCTTAGAACTCAAACATTTATAAAATTATATAGATTCACTGACTAACAATATGTCATCATCGCATATTATAATCTTGAATATGTTAAAATTAAACCCCAATTAACTCTGATGCCCTTCTCATTAATTCCGCTACAAGAAGAAAAATAAAGGGGGCAAGAAAATCTCCTTGCATGAGTCCCCTATGCATAGCAATTTCTTAGGATATACCATCACCATTAATTAATAAGGATTTGATGTATATATGTAAGTGATCCCAATAGCTAGAAAATGCTTTTTTATTGTTGTTGTGGATCTGGTTACAATGTTGTTCCATGTAATTGGAAGTTTCTAACATTATTCATTAATTTGAGAGACAACATGTCAGCATCGATCCAAATTCAAATGAATCCAAAGAAGAATATGCCTTTGATTTCATGTTGTGAATATTCATGTCCATAAAGAAGTATCAACAGTGCATCTATTTATTTTCTTGCCCCACTGCTGCGCTCCAACTATGGCAGCTTTTCTATATATAGTCTTTAGAATGGATTCCGCAATCTGCATCCTTTAATTAAATTAAACGTGGCTTAATTAATTTTATTAGATACTAAAATACATATCAAATTAATTTATGTTATTTTATTTATTTATTTTTGAGAAATCAAAATCCAAAGTTACTATCTATTTACTATACTACTTAATTTAGTCTTTATACTTTTTTTTTACATATATAATACTTTATACTTTGTGCTTCGCGCGTTTTCACGTGGTGAATAGGATTTAGAAGCCCATACCATACCCGTGTCATTCTTTATTCTCTTCTCTAAGTAGTTGAGTTTTGTATTAACCATTGACTTTTTTACCTGTTTTCAATGAAGTTTTGTTTTTGCAAATTATGTTAAAATTTTCTTTTCCAGCTTTTCTTATGAAAAATCATTTTATTTTCTTAAAAGTATTCTTAATTTTTTGTTGAATTTATTTAAGAATTTTAAAAAATAAATCTTTAAATATTTTGAGAAGTTCTTGACAATTTTTTTTAAAATCATGATTATAATTCATAAACAGCAATATCCTACATTTTACTCTTATATATCTTCATTAATTATAAGTGTTAGTTTTTCTTGAAAAAGAAACGAAGGTTAATTATATTTATATATGAAAACTAGTTTCAACAGATATACACAAGTAGTGATCAATGTGTTTTTTAATTTTTGGTGGAGATGATGATCAATGTATATTTGATACAGGAATATACAATACTCGATCTGCATGTACGACTTACATTAAAGTGCCATAATTTATATATCATTGTTGATGACTACCATAGAAGGCCTAGCATATCCGTGTATTATACGGTATTTTATTTAACCACGGATAAAAGAAAACTACTATATATAAAGATACAACTACCATAGAAGGCCTAGCATATCCGTGTATTATGGGGTATTTTACATAACCACGGATAAAAGAAAACTACTATCTATAAAGATACAACGACACATAAATTCTTTTTATGGGTAAATATTAATTATTAATATTATTTATTTTTTGTAAGTGTGGATTTGAATCCAAAATTTCTTTATTTTTTCTCTTTTATCACTAGATCAAATTTATATCTCTTGTACACAACACATAAGTATAACCAAGGAACAGGAATTGACATAGTATAACTTCAAAACAGGTATGAAATATGAACCAAGATGAACATCTGATCAAGAATTTGATGGAATATGCTGACATGACAACCTGTTATGGGTTGGAAAATTAAAACGAAGGAAATTGAATAGGTCATGGTAAAGCACAGAAATAGGAACTCATGATAGTTAAGAGAGGGAGGTGGGTACGTTTACCATTCAAAGACCCGCAATACCACATGACCTTTTGGACTCAACTTAGCCAAAAGTTGAATAGTTGTGTTGATCTTTTCATGCTATGCCTTATCTATCTTAGATTTGACTATTGTGTGTGTAAGAGAGAGTGCTATAATGGTTCGGTAATTCAACACAATAGTGTATATAGATGAAGGACCACTGCTAAGCATTGGTTAAATTAGTTTTGCCTTTTTGTGTTTGCATTTATGCATGGCAATGCCGTGTTCCAGCACACACATCCGCATTTATCATATCACTCTTAATTATAAGTGTGTTAATTTGTTCAAGTTCAACCCTCTATGTAGCCCCACCCTCTCATGATGCTCGATCTCAGCCGATTCTCCCTGCCTTTTTCTGTGTGCAACAAATGCCTTTAATGAACATAAAGGAAACCCCAGACAATTTCTTATATATGTGTTTATTTTTGCTTCATGATATTTGATACAACAAAAGAGTGGTTCAAACTCCAAATCTGAATTTCTTTTCCTCAGTTGTGTATAATTCTTATATTCTTAGGATGATTATATAATATTATTGGTGTATTCTTATAGTAATATACTAGTGATTTGATCCCTCACGTTCATAAACTTCATGTGAAAACATAATGACCATTGCTAACATGCACAATACCCTTTTTTAATTTGTTTCCCACACGTATCTTCTATTCTAGACATTATCCGATACTAAAGTGGACACATCTCACAATAAAGGTTTAAACATTGATTTGTAACGAGACTAATATCTTCTACTACATCTAATTGCCATTAATACTCTTCTTTCTTGTTAATTAATTAATTATATATTTTTTAGCATATACAATGACACAAAAAATTAAGAAATACAACCGTATCTTTGTTTATATTAAAATTGTATTTTATTTTTTTGATACGTCATTGCCAAATAATATGTCTTCTTATTTATATATATTATAAACAATAATTTAAATCTAATTGGTAAGAAATAGATTCATATCTCATAAAGATATTGATTTGATTTTGGTTATCGATTTGAGAATTTTATTGGTGGATGATTTGTAAGCATATTTGTAAACAATACATTAAATTGTGTAAAAAAGAAGAAGCAATGCATCAATACATTGTACAAGTGTAGTATTAAAGAAAAATGAGATGAATTGGACGTTCAAGAAGTGTTTTTATGAAAGAACAGGTTCTTGCATATATTAAAAAAAAAACTTTACATAATGAAAAAGATGGGTGTGAAGATTGACAACTCTAGATTGATAATTCTACAGAGCCCAACGGCGGATACTATGTGTTTTGGTCATATGAGAAATTATAGAAATCCTATTTAATTTCTGTTTTGGCCACACGAGACGAATGGCACTCGTAAATCGTAGATGCCAGTGTTGAGCACTGCAATAATTTTTCTTCCATACAGCACTTGTTCAAGTACCAAGTTTCAGTTTAATCTCCAAATAATAAACATCCTTAAATAAAAAGTTGAACTCTTGCTATATATTTTTTAATCGATTTATTTGAAAACCCAACTTATTCTGGCTGTATTAATTGTTTTTACTGCTGATATAATTAATATGATTATTTACCAGTGTACTACTAATAAAATGTCTCTTTGTTATGGTTTATAAAGGGAAGACCAATCATACATTTCTATAGGTTTTTCAAAATCACATATATGAGATATCCTCTGTCGGAAATAATCTTTTCTCAAGCAAGATATGATAATTATGAATAACAATTTTTGCTTTGTCTCTTAATATATAACATTTAACATAATTATATATGTAAGACTTAAATTTGAAACCACATCAGTTGATGCACAAGCTCCATAACATACACATAATATGTGAGATCACGAGCTCCTTCTACGTCTGTTCAATGTACTAGCATAAAATGTAACGTGAGCGTGGCATTCACATTGAATGCATCACAAACCATTCTTAAATAACTATATCAAAAGAGTAAAGGCTCCACCATCTGAACCGTGGTACGAAAAACTCCCAGCATCTCCTGTGTTAATGTTTTTGTATTTTTACTCCATTTTTTTTTAATACCATTCGACCAATCCAATTTAATTGTTTACTTTTTCAATTCCAATAATTGAATTCTTAAATTTATTCCAGTCATTTTTTAAATTTCAATTGGATAAAATCTTTCTAAAATTTTTTATTTTTTTCTATCGTTATAAACAATATCATCTATATTTTCTATGAAAGTCGAACCTGAACCTTATTTAAGATTTTTTTCTCTCAATATCATCAGCTTTCGTATTTCATCATTCGTATTTCATCATTAGACAATTTATACTTAGCATAGTGAAATTTTAAACATGATTTGGCCAGCACCACATGTGATAGAGGGTTGTGCCAAGAAATTTTGGAGTCTTCTGCAAAAGTATAACATAAATAGTTATTACTAACTATTTTGCTTTTACTTTTTTTTTGAAATCATTAATCAAAATCACTATTTTTGGGTTGCGGTTTGCTTTTCTTCCCTTAGGATCATCAAGGAGTTCTCTGGCAAAACCAAATTTTATTATATTTTAAAAAAAATCAAAATTGAAGTTTCACAATATAATATATTAAAAAAATAAAATTACATCTTGATTTTAGGTTCTCTTCTCTTCCATCTCGATTTACTTTTTTGAAGTTTCACAACAAAATATGTCCATACTATCTCCTCTTGTATGTAATTATATGTACTTGCTGAGTTAGCACATAGCACTCATCTATTTTTTTTAAATGTTATTTTTTTATAATTTCCTATTGAAATTAAATGAAAACAAACATTTGAAAACATTAAAAACATTTAACATTGTTTTTACTTAAAAACTATAAAATTATTAAAAATGATATAAAAACTTAACATTGTAAAAATGGTTCATGGATACTGTGGGAGTGTTCCTATTCATACATGCTCCCCAGCAGAGGTTCTGCCTGCCAGGACACATCCTCTGGCATTTTTTGCAGAGCTTTCAATTTCTAACTTCCTTACACTTTAATTTCTGCAACACAAACCACTTGAAAAATGCACTTGTCTGTAGTATTAATTAGCTACAAAGTTGGTTAAAAAGGGTAGAGTTTTTTCCACAACCTGTTATAAGAAGCCACAATAATTCACCCTTTTTTAAAATAAAATAAAAAATCTATCTGTTAGCCGTGTGTAGTGTGTTCCCCAATCCTGAAGCAGCTTCAACCTTTTCCTGCACTAATTTATGTGTAGCTTTCAAGTATCCAACTAAGTTTTAGGATCATGTTTCTGAGATATACTTGTCACTTGACATCAACTTATGAGTCAATATGATGACAAAAAATTGTGTGCCCCCGGCCCCAGCCTCCATTCCTTCCTTCTCATGAAAGCTGAATCAGTTCAAAAGAATATTTGAGTGTTATGTGAAGCTTCATTATAAATCAGTTGATAAATTATTGAATGAGTTTAATTTTTATGTTTGGTTAGTGTTACATTATCAATTAATTAAAAATTATTATAATATAATTTTTAGGATAATTATTATATAAATCAATATATTATTATATATAATAATTTATGATTAAATAATATTATGATAAGGTAAAAATCATTTACGTTGTACATACATACATAATTTACTCTTATTTGAATAACCACTTATTACTTTTTTCCTTCCATATTATTTGTCTTTTCAAATTAATACATTTCTTAAGCAATTATTAATTACGATAAAATAGCTAGCTTCCTTTCACAAATATATTCCTATGGAAAAAGTTAAAAATATAATTGTAAATTCATTTAAATATTTAATTAAGATATCAATAAATGAAGGAAATGTGTTAAAAAAAAGAATCAATATTTTCATATTTTTCTAAAATCACAAATATTTCAAGACAAACTAAAATACTCAAAATGGCATATAATGTGAGACATGTTAGAATTCAAAATTGATTTTACTTTCACTTCCATTAAAGAATTCAAATTCAAATTGATTTTCTCCACAACCAAAGAAAGTTATGGAACGAACCTTGAAGAATTGTTTAGAAACTTATGGAATTTTATGGAAGCTTGTAGAATTGTGTGGATACTTGTAGAAGCTTGCTGAAGATTATGGAAGAAACTTGAAGAATTTAGAAGATTTTTGTTCTTATTCATCCAAATCATTTTGAGTTGTCATTCTTATCTACATATGTGTTGTATAGCTATTAGAGTTTGTCAAGTTCAACTTGAAATCTTTAAAGTGTTGAATTATGAAATTTAAATTTAAAATTATTGTTGAGTTGTTAAACTATTAATTATTGTTATAAGTTGTTAGGCTGTTGTAATATACATTATATATTTAAATGGGAAAATCATATTTGTTATGCATAAAATTAGGATTAGAATAGTTTGTTATTGCTGTTAATTAGCAGGTTGTTGCACTACTTTTTGTATATATATGAACCTCACGTTGAGGGAAAAAAATGAGAATGAGATGATATTTTCTTATAATTATTCGTATTTACTTTTTAATATGGTATCAGAGCAATGGTTTCCTCCATGAATGAGAGTCATGATATCCTCCATGAAAAAATCATGGTTTCCTCCATGAAAACAAAAATTACTTCCGCTACCACTACTCTTTTTCTTCTCCATTCCATATCCGAATTATCTTTTTTCTTCTCATTCCCAAAAGTACATCTCATTTTATCTTCTCGTATCAGTACCTGTATTCCACTTTTCTTTCTCCTCCTTAACCTTCACTATATTTGATTCCTCTACAAATTATGATTCCATTTGCCTCGCATAACCTTTGCAGTTTTGGTTCCGTTTTGAATCCTTCTCGTATCCATTTGAAGGTCATTAATGTGAAGCTCGTTGCATTGTTCTGAGTCATTCACAGACCAACCCTGAAGTCTATTGACATGAACATATCATTGTTTTGAATCTCTTCTCGTATCTCAAATCTCCATGAACGTATTCCATTTGAAGATCATTGATGTGAAGTTCGTTGCATTGTTCTGAATCCTTCACAGACTATTCCTGAAGTCTATTGACATGAACATGTTATTGTTTCGAATCCCTTCCCGTACCTCAATTCTCTTTCTACCTCACATAATCGAAACACCTATGGTGGACCATCCTGAAGCACATCTTGAACCTATCTTGAAGCACATCTTGAGTATTTAAAGAAATAATTGGCAAGTTGGGCATGACCTATATTCATGCACCAACTTGAGGGGGAGTGTTGAATTATGAAATTTAAATTTAAAATTATTGTTATGAGTTGTTAAATTATTATTATTGTTATGAGTTGTTAGACTGTTGCAATATACATTATATATTTAAATAGGAAAATCATATTTGTTATGCATAAAATTAGGATTAGAATAGTTTGTTACTGCTGTTAATTAGCAGGTTGTTGCACTACTTTTTGTATATATATGAACCTCACGTTGAGGGGAAAAAATGAGAATGAGATGATATTTTCTCATAATTATTGGTATTTACTTTTTAACATAAAGTCATAAAGATAGTCAAAAGTTGCAACTTGTGGTTATTATAGGTTGGCAAGTTTAGCTTGAATTCTTCTATGTTTACCTATATATATGGATTGAATGTTAAGCATTTGGATGCATATAGTGAAAGTAAGGAAGTGAAGAGAAAAGTGTGTAGAAAAGTGAGAAAGAAAGTGTTGAAACACTTATGTGAGAAAAGAAATAGAGATTTGAGAGAAATACAAAGTTTGAGTTAGTGTTGTAACACTTGTATTTTATTATTGTAATATTTTGTTCTTGAGTAACATTTTAATTTAGTATAAACTCTTCTTCTATCTTTGTCATTTCATTTTCAACAATTGGTACCAGGACAAGGAATTGAAATTCCAACAAGACAAAAAAGAGTACATGATCAACCATGTCAAGGTACATTTTAGAAGATCTTGCAGGAAAATAATTTATGCACATTTATTTTAAAGAAGTATTGAATCTCACATCTTAGAATTAATTTTACAATATCATTTTCTATAAACTTTTTGAAAAATAGTAATACTGAACCCTAAATGACATAATCAATTGTCATTTGAGATTGGGTTCCACCTTCCAGAATCAATAAAAGCACCCTAACATGATCCTGGAATCCCACGGTACATTTTGATGCCTTTACCCTGAATCATATATAAATGAGTATAATTTTTTGTAAATGAAAGTGTTGATAGCGTAAAATATGCACAGAATTTATGAAGAGTTTACTTTCATGAAATTTACCATTCACTTTCATTTAATGCATATAAGCACAACAAACAATTCCATAGTCTATCACATTCTGTCATGTGTTATTATGTTTAATAAAACAGTCATTACAACAATCTGGAGCTCATGCAATCTGTACCTGAAGCCTGCAGAAGGGTTCTTGTTTTATGTGTTCTGACTAGTAAGTAGTCTAGTACAAAGGCTTTAAGTTAACCATGATTTCTATTTTTTTTTCTTTCTCCAATCGATTTTTTTTCCCTTGCATCTACTTACTCCTTGTTACCAATGTATAAGTTGCTTTACACTTGTTTTCCCCTCCTCCTTTTACATGCATTGTTTACTAAAGCTTTATAAATAAATCTAGTATATGAAGTAGATAAAAACCATTTGGATAAGAGTAATAATACACACTCACCCACATACAATTGCAAACACTCAAGGTGTATTTTTATAACTTGCTAATTGTTTGGAAGTGTTTTCGAACATGATGGATGCAAAGATCAAGGACTTTGTCAAGCGATGACAACATCCAGCGAGGAGTGAAACCTGCAACTAGATGTATAGTTGTAGTTGGCAGGTGAAGCAATTGTATAGACATGAAATGCATTATATAGTAGTAGTTGGAGGCCATAGGTCACATGAAAATCCTAAAAAGGGTTCATAATAGTTATTTTCAAGTCATGTATTATTTTGATCAAGCAATGCTAACTTAAAAAGATAAAGCAAATGTTAGTTTCATAACAGTTGTTTCCATTACTTTGATTGAGCAATATTGACTTAAGAGATAAAGCAAATATTGCCTCCATAACACTAATATAATCTTTATAAAATAAGTGAATGTAAGTTAATAAAGTCTACAGAGTTTGTTAATGTAAAGCCACTTCTTTTTTAGAAAAAAAATACGTTTAAAAGTTATAATTATAATTTTTTTAAATGTATTTCAAATATAACTTTCTAACAAACTTCTTCTAGTAAAAAAAGAGTATATATTAACAAATGTTAGATGCAAAAAGAAGGGCGGGCTGAAAACCAACATCATTACGCATAATATTTATGTTCTGCAGGATCATATATATCATAGAAAAGTTATTTAATAAAAATCTAGTTTATTCATTTACGGTAGTCTGAGATCCAAAGCAATTAATTACCTTTGGTTGCATTCATGGTATATTCCATTTGGCAACGAAGAATAGCAATTCGCGAAAATGGGGCAGATGTTGCGGTACTAAACTTATAAACTATTTATTATTACACGGGATTATTAACCAACAAGCACCAGTGGTCTAGTGGTAGAATAGTACCCTGCCACGGTACAGACCCGGTTTCGATTCCCGGCTGGTGCACTTCTAAGGGAACCGTGATGATAATTGCAGGTGATTGATGGGTCATTCACTCTCATCTCTCTAACTTGATGACATCTGCATCTGAGTTTCCTATATTTTTTTTATTCTATCTATTTTGTATTTCCGTTGTCTTTTTGTTAATATCATGAGTTCTATAAATTTTGTTTGGCAATGTGTTGTTATATGAATATTAAGCATTTGTTGTTCCAGGGAGCTGTGATGAAAAATTTGTCTACTTGAGATTTTCTATGAAAATGCATATTTTATATGTCAATTTGTTGTTATATGCATATTAAGCATTTGCTGCTTAAGGTTTTCCAAATAGTTCATAGGCATGATAATCATTGAAAAATACAATTTACGTCATTAGCTTTTGTAATTAATGTAAAAAGCATGCTTTTATATATTTTACTATTTGAATAATTAATTATATTCTTTACTTTTAAGTATTTTTTGGAATTTAATGATCAAACCTTTGGGCCAATCCAGAAGCTAAATGTGTCAGGCACAGACCACCTAAACTCTTTTTGGGTTTGCCTGCTAGCTTTGAAGAACCGAACAGCTCGATCCAGTCCATTTAATTACGGGTGAATAGAAACCTGGCTTAAATGAAGTGAATTAGGTTTTTTTTTATATTATCAATAAATGAAGGGAATTACCTTGTATACTCACCTATATTTTCGTGTAACAAAACTTGTCGAATAAACTCTTTTATAGGCAAAATTGAATTTTATTGATAAAGTTCCAATTCAACACAAGCTGTGCAAGAATTGGGAAGAAAAGGCCAAGTTACATATCCCAGAATTGTGACACAGCCCCTCCCCTATACAAATCCAAACATAATTGACGCCAACCTGCAAAGCAATTATATCCGTTGTTGAACCATAGTTGCAGTTTAAAAGACAATATAAAACAGTTTTATATTATGTTACAGTCCACTTTGTTCCATTCTCTACCAACAATCCAAACGTTACAGATTCACCCATTTAAACAAGACATTACCAGCATTGACTAAAATTTGTAAATGAAAACATACCCTTTACTCGAAATTTTAGAAACAGTACTATTATTTGGAGCAAACATCAGGGAAGAAATCTTCATAGACATGGTAATGAGGAGAGAATTAAAGTGCACCGTACATATTAGATCAAAAGTTAAAAAACCAATTAGATCAGTGATGTCTGTTTTCAATAAATAAGCAATGATAAATAAAAGCACTGAATTACAAGTGAATCCTTGATGGCAAAGAGAAAATATAACTAACACTGGCTTGTGCTTTCCATATAAAACTGCACAGTCTTCACATCTCAGATCCTAACCTTCCTTTCTCTTTATATAAACACTGAACAGGAAAGGAAACTGCATCGCTTTGATGCACAGAGAAAGATAGCCTTGAAAACCTCATCCCCAAAACAGCAAGAAGGAAATTTTACCTAAATTACACAGCTATGTTAGTGGGATTAGAATTAGCTCTTCCAGAAGGTCTTGGTTGCAACTAGGATTTTCTCCCTGCCATGTGATTCTGGTTCTTTATTATATATGGTGGGCTTCCACCTCACTGCATATGCAACCCGAGCTACTTTCTCAATTACTTCTGGGGTATCCCTCATCACAACAGTGCCTTCTGGGCGTAAAATTCGATCAAGTTCCACCATCAAATCAAGAAGGGTACATCTGCAATGAAGTCATGAAGTGATCAAGGTGAGCTCGTTGTTTATGCGAAACATTGTTGTGTCTGCTGGGATTCAAATTCTAATAGATAATCATTTTACATTAGTAAGAGGAAACAGTGGTAAGTCGAGATCTGACATCAATTTAATAGAACGAAATTTGGAACCTAGGCAACTCAGAACTGCATTTGAGTATCTGTTCAACCACGCCTTGGTCCATACTGTGTTTCAAAATAATTCCAGACAGACCAATGAACAGCCTATGCATAAATGCTAACTAATCAACTGATGTAACAGTTGCAGTAGTAGACCATAAGTTTTTACATTTGAAAATTTGAACATTTGAATGCAATCAATTTAATGATGTGAACATTCATAATAAAGGAAACAAAAGTAATTATGTTAAAACATGGCATAGTCTCAGAGATACACGGAAGGCTCCAAGCTGTCAACATACTTACAAACACTAACAGTATTAAGTAGTAAAACTATCAATTTAAAGAAAAAGCATACTTGGCTTCAGTACAAATCTAACACATGAAATTAATGAGCCACAAGTCAGTTAAGGAAGCCATTTATTAGCACTTTTTAGAATGAAAATACCTGTTTCTGCCAGTGGCTGGATCCTTTATAAGTGATTCAATGCTTGCCGCATGTATCAGATCATAGGTGCGAGGATATGTTGAGAAAGGTTCACACCTGGTAACAGTAATCAAACAACTTAAATTTCAGATATTTGTCCATTACAAACTGTAATACATGTTCAAAATGCACTAAAAGAAGTAAAGAGTTGAAGTACTTCACTTCAGTTTTCATTTTTTAGAAAGATAACTAGAAGACCACCTAAAATGCATAGTTATAAATCAATTAAATAATTATTAACTGTCTCATGCCATTCAATATTTAGCTTAATTAAACAGATTTCAACTGCAACTTAAATCCAAGATACTAAAGCTGAATGAGAACTGGATCATAAAGATAAATTCCGATACATACAAACATACATAGCAAAATACAAGATAAAATATAGTGGAAAGCAGTAACTGCCTGGAAAAGAAAAGCCAAAAGGATGACAAACAAGTCAAACTGTAGACCAGGAATCAATTTTTAAGCAAAATGCCCTTTTAAGAGAAACACTTGAAATTTTCAGAAAAAACTCACCAATCATGATAGACTCCAATAAGACCTCTGTCAAAGATTGCATCAAGAGTTATTGGCTTGTGAGATGGAACAACATTCATTACCCACACAGGATCAGAATTTATTGCTGCTGCAAATCCCCCAAAAGATGCACTCATGTCCATGACATTGCGTACTGCTGAAGTCCCCAACTTTATTTTTAGAGAGTTCTTATAGTGTGCAACCCTCCTTACCCACCGCTTAGTGTCTGCCTCATATACATCAGCACCATTTTTCAGGACTGTGGATCTCAGTGGAGAAGCAGTTAGCCTTTCTGGCCACTTAGGAATTGTGCCAATAGCATATTCACCTTTGACAGAAGACATCCTAGTGACGCATTTCTTCAATTTGAAGTACCTGTGAAATAAATCATCTTATTAGTGGAATCTAAAGTAAACAACACTATGAGAAGTCCATAAACGAATAACAATGATAGCATTCTCCCGAGTGTTATTATTTCCAGGTCCATACAATGCAAAAATGTGTAGCAAGCATAAACAATGGATGTTTAACACAGTAATGTGAATCAAAGATAATTAGGGAAAAACTAACTAGCAATAGCCTACTGGAAATTACCATGCAAAACTTGGGTCATCTGAATCATCACATAAGTCTAGACCAAATTCATTTTGGTTGGGGAGACACATCTCCGCTGCTGGCTTTTTCCAGATCACAGTGTTACCATCTACAGCAATCAGTTCATAACACAAAGCTCTTGCTACAGCCTGGAGATCTGACCATTCTTTATCTTGTTTAGGCCACTGAACAGGGGGACCAGAAATGACTAAATATCCACCATGGCGAAGTAATCTGTCCACTTCAATGAAATAAGATGCATCTGCAAGGCAAGGTTTCTGCATTAGGGCAGTTATTTCTATTTAGAAGTTTCCAAGATATGCAAAGGTCAGCTGTGATGAAGAACTTACTGTAGGCTGTAAAAGGGATTAAACATCGAGAACAATGGACTAAGTCAAAGCCAAATGCAGGAAATGGGAGTCTGCGAGTACCAAGCATGGCAACAAAAGCTGGTACTCCTCTTTCAAGTGCAAATTGTATCTGTGATTTGTGTGAATCTCTTGGAGCAAAAGACATGGTTAATATGTTTTTAGCTAGTAAATATCCTCCAAAACTAGCAACCTGTAAAACATAAGAAATATATTCATGCTAAACAAGAAATTCTAGTAATAAGGTCTCAAAAGGAAACAGGAAAATAGATCCTACCCCACATCCCATATCTAGAGCAGTCCTCAGAACACCACCATTCATTGGAATGTATTGACCAAGTTTTTCAATATACTGCTCTGCTCCATCTGGAAACATTGTGCCGCCTCCAGGGAATATAAAGTGAGGACCTTCAAGCTTCATCCATCCTTGGTGACCTTTCCTGTCAGCAATCTTGTTGTATGGCATGTTGCTGTGCCATATCTACATGAATACATCAGTGCTTTTAGATAGATAGATCACTAAATGACAAACATCAACAACATTCTAAAAGGTATTTTTTTTTTTAGACACATAATTGCCTATTCTGGACACAAACGTTTTTTATCCTATGTTCTTAAAAATAAATGTCCTAGATCACCGATTCCTTATAAAATGACATTGCATTAGAGAAGTGAATCCATACATCCACCTAATCAGCCTTCACAACTTAATAGCATGACAATTTACTTTCTCATTCTAAAACCAAGGGACGCCCAATTTAAATGATGACCAGATCCAGAAGCAGCTTAAAAGGCAATAATTATTTTGAAGAGGCCTCTCTGCTCAATCACCAAAAACATATACCTGAATCAATCACATGCTAGAAAACACTCAAAACCAAGCTCCTATCTTCCAAATGTGATAATTATTCAGTGAAAAATGCTAGCAACAAACTCTTTGGAAAATGTTTTCTACTATATGCTGAAATTTATTGAAAAATACAAAACTTTGTGGATCTAACTTCTTATTTAGAATGACATAGTCAAGATTTTCTAGTTTTCAATAAATTTTAACTAATAGTAAAGCTGGTGTTAGAAGTGTGTTATAATTGTGTTGAGCACTTCTCTTATTCAGTTGCCAAATACTAACATAGAGCTCCCTATATATAACCAGCACAACAAAGCACCATACTCAAAAGAAAAAGTGTCCGGCTAATGACTGCTCTTAAACAAATAGAAAGTTTTTATTAGAAATTTCACTGAGGTTAAATTAAAATCACGGGGCAGTGTCCTAAAAAAATTTCACATTAGAAAAAAAATATTGATTAGAATGTACTTACAATATGAAGAATTTTTACATGGTCATTCTAATAAAACCGTTGACTTCTGTAATAATTACTTTTAAGTTATATCTATAGTAGTAGTTTCTCTTATATTGATTGGGTCTCAGGCTAACTCAACTTCACAAAATCGGATTATAAGATGAGAGATTCCTATCACATGTATACTTTTTTTTTTTGTTTACAACCACCAGAGACAATTTTATTTGAGTCGGGTTGGACCCATCACATGTATTATGTATACTTTAATTTGGCTATAACACTAATTACAAGAGTTTGTAACAATGTAAAAATATTTACACATTGGCATGCATGAAAATCAAATAATAATAAAATAGTTAAATAAACAACAGCATTCCCCAACATTGCAGCACTATCTCAAGATCCATACCTTGTGCAAGCTCTCCGGCCACTTCACCGGCACCTTGTATCCCTTCGGCGGCGGAACGAGGCAAAGCGGCGTGGTCTCGAGCGGCGGGCAATGCCTCTCGCGGTAGTAATTCATCTCCCTGCTGAGCTGGCTGTTGAGCCGCGGATCCTCGCACGGCATGTGGTCGGCGGCGGTGTCGGCGGGGCAGGCCTCGATCACGCGAGGCTGCCGCTGCCCCGCCTCCTCGATGGCCGCCGACACGCGCACCCGCTGGCGCGGATCCGCGGAGGAGGCGGAGAGGAGCAGCGTCTGGCGGCCGGAGGCGGCGAGCGAGTCCCCCGCCGACGTGAAGACAAGCACGAAGAAGAGGAAGACCAGGCCGAAGAACGCCGCCGAGACCAGGTCCAGCACCCGCCACTGCCGCACGCGCTTCGAGGCTGGGAGGTTCACGTGACCCATTGAATCGAATATTGGATCCGATCAAAACGGCAACGGGCTTTCGCGTTTCGGGGTTAAATAGTTAATGAATGCAACTAACGGGAGGGTTTATTGGAAGAAGAAGATTGAAGGGTGTGAGATTCAACAATGTGTATTGTGGACAGTGCTTTTTCTTTGCATGGATGAATTGAATTGAGAGTTGGGAGTCACTCAAACTTCAGCAACACAGATTCATGACGGTGGAGGTTTGATGATGTAGATTTTTTTTTTCTTTTGTGAAAAATTACATGTGGCTCTTAACTATGGGATTAAAGATTAATCATGTTTTTGATGGGGGATTACCATAATTCAAGATAATTTTACATATGATAAAAAAATAAATAAGAAATTTTTGCGTTAAATAAATCTATTTTTAACATATAAGTGCAAAAAGACATTGTATCAACGCGGCAACCTAAGAATTTGATATAGATTTTATTGCTAGTAAAATAATAATAAATTAATTAATATTAAAATATGAAGAAGGGAAGATTTTGTTTGAAGGAAGATATGAGGCAGGAAATGTGGGAGGGTTCCTTGAAGCTTAGATAAATGTCGGAAGCTTGAATTGAACAGCATGTGGTTCAGAACTAATAGAAAATTGCTGAAAATCAAGAGGATAAAACAAAATAGAATTGTAATGTGCCCACTCTTTTCTCAAATAAAAATTTGAGGAAAAAAACAAAATACATAAATTGTTTAGAATTTTATGTTATTTCGTGTTATGTTCTTTTATTGCAGCTTTGTGTTATGTTTGCTTGTTTAGAATTAGAACAAAAACTATATGAAGCAAATTATATATATATATAATGAAAATTATATCATTTATTGTACACATTTTTATTGAATAGTTTTATCCTTAATTTTTTTTAACTTACGTGAATTTTCTATTACTTTTATATTATTATATTTTTTTGTTCTGTCATTTTTTATTAATTATATTAAAATTCTATTGTTTTTATTATTTTAAAAAATTAGAAAAGTACGAAATGTCTCTCTTCTCCTAATATATATATATATATATATATATATATATATATATTATTTAACTTAATCAATATCATTTTACATAAAACAATATTACAGTAACAAATATAGTTTTAGTCCTTGTGAAAAAAGTGTTTTAATCTTAGTCCCAATAAAAAAATTTCTTTATTTTTATCCCTCTAAAATTTAAACTTATTGCTTTGTCCTTATAAAATGAACAAATTTTTCAACTTTGATTCCTATAAAAAAAATTCTTTGATTTTAATCCCTGCAAAATCTGATATAACTATTTATCCCTAAAATTCATTTTAAAGTAGATAAATAACATTTATTTTAACAATCTAGAAGTTTTTGGTGGTATCACATAATAATACTGTACCATAAGCACTAACATGTATCACCTTGAATGGGTCACTTAAACACACGAGTCATCAATGTGTATCATATAATAATAGGAACTCAAAAACAATATATCAACTTTATGAGGATCAAAGTTAAAGATTTTTTTTTTTATAAGAACTACAATAAAAAAAAATCATTAATTTTTATAAGAATTAAAAACATATTTAAGCCTAACAGAAAAGAATAAATAACTCCTTGTTTGATTCACTAGAAGAAAAATGAGATTTTAGAAATTAATTTTGTGATGATTCCTTCAAATTCATAAAACATTCAAATATGTAAAAGAAAAACAAAATATAAAAAAATATCGTCATGATCTAACAATTAAAGGTTATGCAGGTAAACCCAACCAGCCAAACCCCCACATTTTCTCAACAGGTTAAAAGGATTAGTAAGTTGAAAACCTTCAACCTTTCCTGCCAAAATAAGCACGTTAAGTTGACACAACAGGTCCAACCCAGCACAACCATTATCTTCTGAGACCTCATATTATAATTACCAGAAAAAAGAATTCTTAAGACAGATCATGAGAATGTTTTCGGACCATCAACAGTCAAGTCTCGCGCAACGGAGTCACCAAACATGAGGTGCAGGTTAAAAACAGGAAATGAAGATCTTGTGACGAATTAATTGAGAAAGTATGAAAGGGTATATACAAAAGACACCATAATATGCCGTTAAAATGTTTGCACAAAAATGTACGTTTGCAACCTTGATTCACTCCAGAAACCTGCTTCGTTAGAGTTGATCAATGCCTGCTATATTATAAAATAAAATAGCAACTTGGTCCGATTATCATCAGTCCAAAATTAAAGTTTCCTTAATGCTCTAAGATTGAACTCATGCTTGATAAGATTTGATCTCAGTAACATAGAACGAACATCACGATCAAATTCCCTTCCAGTTTCCAGAACCCTTTGAAAGGTGGCATTCCTTTGATCCGCATGCCGTGCATACAAAATTTTGTTGTGCGAATCAATTCGAGCCTGCAAAGTGCAAAAGGTTCCACCAACAATAAACTGCTTAAGTCACATACAGACTGATTTATTGTATGTATATGTGTGTGTATATATAAGATTGTCTTCAAAAGTTATAATAAAAAAATGAGACGCATGTAATACTGAGATGTCGATTTCTTTCCATTATAAATTCAAGCAAATCAAGCTATAGACCAAACAAGGCAAATTAAGTTAAATCAGACCTGTATCTGATTATCAGTAATCAATGCTTCTAGTTCTTTCTCAAGTCCAGCAACAGTTGTCTTGAATGCATTAGCCATCATGTTCAAATCAACAGACACAAATGGGAGTGTGTATTGGATAAGGGCTTTGTGACGAATTTGATCATAAATTGTCTCAACATGATCATGCAAATGTATATCAAGCAATAGGTTTGCTTTGAGGTTCCCAAGGTATTCCAGACATGAAGCATAGTGACTGAGAAAAGGAAGAAAAGAGATCAAGATAAATATATTTTCCAGAGAGCCAAAGAAAAACACACGTACAGAAAGAAAGTAAAACATTGCAAAGAAACAATTTGAGTGATATATATAATTAAGAGTAAAATAAATATTGAAAGATGTAATCATGTACGGGCCCCTTTTCAGTTTACACCAATTCAACAATATTAAAATAAGAATTTAATTAGTATGCACAGACAGTAATCACATATTGTCTTGTATGGTATGTGCATTGACTTTTGTCTTTCCTAGGATGATTTTTAATTAGTTGATTGTATAAAACTTTTTCCATTGACAATAACATGATAATTAAATTCTAAAAATAACATTTTAATTTGCAAAATGCAAATCAAAAGGACAACAATCAAGAAAAAAAGGTTAACTCTAACTCTAACCATCTCCCTTATTAAGGGGGGGAAAAAGAAAAAAGGTTTAACAGCAGCAATAATCAATATAACGAATTCATGTCTATATTCTCCATGCATACCTTCCAATCCAATTTCTTAAATATCCTGGTAATTTTTTCAGACCAGCTTGGCACCACACATGAAGAACTTCATGTACCTATTCTACTGGTGATTCTTTATAGTTTTATTTTAATTCGGTTGAGCAAGAAAAAAAAAAGTGATGCCTAGTGACTAATCCCTAATACATTACATAGGTGAACATCAAAGAAAAAGAGAACATGAGGACCAACTTACCTTGAGTAAAAGTCATTTATCAGTTCCCTTACTTCAGGTACTAACTCTAAGAAATTGCGGAAGTTGGAATTGTCTATAACTTTACTCTGCCAAATATTGAAAAAGAAAAAAGAAAAAACAAAGACAATGTCATCAATGTTTCAGATTGAAAAGATCCATCATAACAATATAATGGAGTGCTTGCCTTTAACTCTGCCCGATCAAATGTTGCAAGTGCACAAAGTCCTCCATATGTTGCAACATCTTGAGGTGCAATTACATCATTATAGTGACTTCCCAGTTCAGGTCCTGTTTCTAGAAACTGCATTAAATAAAGAAAACAAGGTTGCCAAAGTTATTAGCCATGGCAGTTGAATCGGGATACAAATCATGTATCGGATAGCTTCCGATCAAATCGTGAATTGTAACATTCATGATAAATAATAAAACTTATATATGCGTATATGTATATGTATATGTATATATGTGTATATATATATATATATATACATATATATAAGACATATAAAAACATTGTAGGAGCCTTTGACACAAAGAAACATTAAAACAAAAGCATAAATATATGATGGTTTATTTAGTTTTATTACTGATTATTATTTAGTTTATATATAATATGTTATGCTTTAAATAGTTTATTACATTTTTTATTACTGTATTTATTTATTGTATTATATTTATTATAATATATTAATTAATTTGTTGTATTATATGTTATGGATTATTTAGTTTTTTTGGTCACTACTATTATTTAGTTTATATATTATAGGTTATACACAATGCCTCCTGGCCCAAGGTAGAAACTAATCTGGACACAAGATAGAACCCAACAAAAAAAAAAAGCAAACAAAAGGTTTGGGCCACATGGCCCAATTTGTCTCCTGAAACCCTAATTCCTTGAGAGATTGCAGCGCCGCAAACACTAACAGGGAGGTCGCAGAAGAAAATGAAATTGCTCCCAAACTAACCCACATTGCCACCGTGATTCAGCCACAAAGCACAGCCACTTCTGCCGCGATGGCAACCATGCACCGCAGTGCTGTTACAGAATTGATCCGTGCATGACCCAACCCTGTTTTGGGGACGTGACCTGCTTCGTCAGTTGCTGCACCAGACACACGATTCAAAAACAACTGGCGATTCATGAGATTCTGGAACAATACAAGCGAATCGTAAACGATTCACACTCAAAAAGGATCCGACATCCAATTCACATCGTTGGGCCTCCAAATCACATCCCATGTATCAGATCAAGATACCTGTGATACTTACTACCTAGTTATTAGCAATTAAGTTAATAGGTTATCATACATCCAACAATGATAAATGAGTATTGAAACCTCAACCTCCAAATCAGGTATTTCATAGACCATGCTAGAATGATCTAGTCTAGACTGACTCTGAGAAAAAATAGAGTGCTAAGGAACAGACCTTTCGGGCAGCAAGCTTGTACTTTTTGGCCTCTAGATTAGCCAATCCTGCAGCACATCGTAGCTTCGCAACTGTTACTGCTTCAAGGGCATCTGGTGCCTGTTCTGCCTTGCTAACATAGCTTGTAACATGAGGAAATTGACCCATCTCAATGCTGACCAGAATTGCACTCATACACATATGAAGAATGTGCTTTGATGTAGTGCAATAATCCCGAGTACGGACATAACTTTTAAAAGCATCCCCCAATTGACCATGAGCATAGTAAAAGTCTCCAAAATCATTGTATCCCATTCTAATGCTTTCCTTAATTAAGTTTGTCTGCAAAAAATAAATGCAAGATGAACAAATTGACAGGATAAGGAATCAATGGTGATTTACGAAAAAGCAAGCCTCATCAAAATACTACTTCCAGTCCTATATATAAGAAACAAAAGGCAACATTTTTTTGGTCCTGATTAATAAGAAACATAGGACTACTTTAATGCTAAATTTCTTTTTGGCCCCTAATTAACTGTGATATCTATTAATTGATTACACTCATTTCCCCATAAAAGTGAAGCATTCATTGAGCTATCAACTAAACAAGGTATACTCATTGGTTGAATTTGAAAAATAAGTAATTACCCCTAATTAACAAGGTATACTCATTGAGCTATTAATTGATTACAATGTATGGATAGTATTAGAATAAAATTAAAACTTATGACAATATAACCAATCTAACCACCTTTATTGGTCTTGATGTTTTTATAAGTAATTGTTTCTTATATATAAGACCGAAGGTAGTAGCATCATACAAAAGAATGCTATCCCAGTGAACAAAAACAAATCACAAAACCTATCCTTTTAGCTTCATATTTTTATTCTTTTAGAATTTTGTTTGGGAGGAACCATCTAACTTCTTTATCATGCCAATTATGGGGGGGACACATTCAAGTGACAAACATAAGGTAAAGCTCCACTAGGAAACTACTTCAGAATCAACAACCATAGCAAACAGAAATGGCATGACAATTAGTGTGTTTGGAGAACAATTTGTTTCAATGTAACATACATCATAATCAATGAGGCACTGGTGTAGCTTCTCCGTTTTCTGTCCCGGAATGTGCAGATGTAAATTCTTAGTGATTCAACAGTAATCCAAACACTGTTAATCTTGCATGTTTGATACATTTTAACCAAACCCTAACGCAACCACAAAATACAAAAAGCTGCAGAGTTTCCTGCAAATAGCACACAACTGTGCACAACAACCATCCCACCAGAAGTCGGTAAACAAAACTATCTGTGGAACACATTGCATAAAAAACAACACCCAACTCTTCTTCTCTCATAAATAAGCACCAGAGTATAAAAAACACAAGGTGAAAGCAATACATACTAATCACCAAACAAAAGCTACATACACATACAGACTACAGCACATCCCAAAAGATCGCTGAATGTATACAAAACACAATAGATTGCAGCAGAAGCAACAGCACAAACAAATGTTATAGTCAAACAACAAATTTCATCCAACAGCAAACAAAAGAGTTTGAAACAAACAAACAACACTTCAGTCTTCACTGTAAGGTCTTAAAATACAGTTAGCGACCACGATTGAGGCTGCAACATCAAGGTTTTTAGACTCGCAACTGTAATTGCAGCCAAAGTCACATTTGTTCCCAAATCACAATGAAACTGCTACCACAAATTAAAAATTTAGTCTGCAATTGTAACCAACATCACATTTGCCTGCAATATCCCACAATAACACAGATTACAACGAAACTGCTACCAAAATTTAAAAGCTTAGACTTCACAAACACTAATTATCATCAATGACACATGCATTTAAACTTCATATTGTCTGCAATTTCCTGCAATATCAAGAATCAGAACGAAACTGCTACCAAAATCTAAAACCTTAGTCTGTAATTGTGGCCGACATCACATTTGTCTGAAATTTCCCACAATATCAAGGATTGCGACGAAACTGCTACCACAATTTAAACCTTCGTCTTAACAAACACTACTTATCGTCAATGGTACGTGCGTTAAAAACATCCTACAATGAAAACCTAAGAACAAGTTTCATCCACAATTTAAAAGCCTAGTCTTCACAAACACTACTTATCATCAATGACAAGTGCGATTAAAACATCCTACAATCAAAACCTAAGAACACGTTTCATAACACCAAAATTTGAAAAAAAATAATAACCTATTTTCAAATAACATGACAATATACGCCATCTTTTTAATTGATTAAACCAACCAAATATTCTAGGGCAAAAACAAAAACAAAAAAACACAGCAATTTCCAAATTTCATCCAAAAAACAATCAAAAACTCACCCTATACGCATTGAGTTCGTTCTCGAGCTTCTCCTTCTTTTGCTCCGCTCTCCGATCGACTGCGTCGCACCACGCTGCGTCCATGCCGTATTTCGGTCCCAGCCTCCCGTCGATCTTCTGCACGACCTCCCTGAACAGCTGCGTGTTCTCACCCTTCTTAATCTCGTCGTAGGCTATGCGCAGCGCCTCGAGCTGCGACGCCGCGTTGTTCATGTTGTCGGCGATGAACAAAAGCCGCATGATCTTCGTGCGCCCAGAGTACAGCGCCGCGTACGCTTCGATGTCGACCTGGTCGCCGCTCATGATCGCGCGGCGGCTCCGCTTGTCACCGTCGTCGGCACCGCCGTTGGCGTAGATTTCGTCGATCATCGGACCCGAGTTCTCGTCGTCCCCGTCCATGTCTAGTGTTAGGGTTTGCGAGGGTTTTGTTTTGGTGTGGTAGGGTTCACTGGGTAAGGTGGTTCGCGCAGAGGTGGTTGATTTGTGTCACTATGTATTCACGGAGATCGCTAAGTACTCTTCCGTGGTCTTGCTCTGCTCTACTTGTTTAGTAGTACTATGGAGAAAACGGGGCCGTTTCATGCGTTACGGTGACTTGTAATATTTTGAATATATAAAGTGTTTTATAACTAATAATTGTAAGGGAATGTTTGGACTGTTGTATATCAGATTTTGATCAATTTTTATAGACAAATCATCCGATTCAATAATTTTGATTTTTTAATTTATCATTCAATGTTCAAAATTTTAATTTATTTTAATCCAATTTAATGTGATTTGAATTAGATCGATTTTAATTATATTTTTATTTTTCTGATAAAATATTAAATAAATAATGAGATACATGCTAAATATAATAAAAAATAATTGAAAATATTTTATATTTTATTTACATATCATTATATAACTATATTTGCATCTTTAAGTCAAATAGTTAGTAAAAATGATCTTTAACTAAATATATTTTTATAAATAGGTATAAATTAATGATAATTTTATAAATATATAAGAAATAAAAATATAAATACTAGTGATATTATCAAATTAAATTTATATATATAGATATATATAAATTTGGTTTAGATTATAATTATATTGGATTTATTTTGAAAATTAAATTGAAACTCGATCTAATTCAATCGAATAAAAAATTTGATTTTTTAATTTTTTTTTATTGGTTCAGTTTTTGGTTTATAGATCAGTTTTTTCGATTTTTTTGAATTGAATTGATTTGTAAACACCCATAGGAGGGAAATATGCTTGGATCATACATGATGTTAAAATATATTTAGTTTGATTTATATTTAATATTTGGTGATTCATATTTTAAGATATCTAATATTATTTAAGGATATTTAAAAATTATTAAAAACTCAGTTTATTAAATAGTGGAATAAATAGGAATTCAATATAGTATTAAATTCATTAATGTGTGTCATAAAATAAGATGCATGAATATATAAAAAGTTATACAAATAAATTTAGTGAAAAAATAAAAACCCAAAACTAACTATATCAAAAAAATTGTTGAAATATCGTGGAAAGCTATAATTGTTTTTTTATTCTTCGTACGAGACAATCATATTTTTTTTATGTAAGAGACCGTTATATTTAAAGTCCAAGCCAATATTAAATTTAAACACATTTTTAACTAAACTATACAATAATCAATTTTAGCCATAAATTTGTAATGGTCAATTAAAGTAGTGAAAATCAATAAATAGAAAAATATTCCTAAAAGGCTTAAAAATATTTAGTTTCAATAATTTTACATTTTTTTTTATTTTTCGTCCTTCTAATTTTTTAATCAGTATAAATCATGTCTGTTTTATTTTTTTGTTAGGCATGACGAATAGCCCCAAATCCTCCCGATTTTGATAGAAAATACCCACTTTGACTGACTATGAATACAGACATGGGTATTACGGTATTACCACTATTTGAGCGAGGATGGATGGAGATGGGTGACAAATTATACCCGAACCCACCATTATTACCTTTTTTATCTTTTCAAAATATAAATCAATTAGCTTTATAATTAAATAGTAAACTTAAAATATGTATTTAACTAAAAATATAATTGAATTTTTAATTTTTTTAACTTTAATTTCTTTGTTATTTATTATACTTTTATATTGTTTGAATTAAAAATACAATTCAAAATTTAATATATAATTTATTTAAAATATAAGTAAAGTAAAATTATAAAAAAAAAGTATAGTAAATTACCTGTGAATATATTCAAATTCAATAAAACTCGAGGGTAATAAAATGAGTATTAAAATTTTAGACTTGTCTCATTTATACATGTATCTATATTTGTCTTATTTTTTTTGGAAACGAGGAGGGTCAAACCTATTCTTGATCCGCTCATTGTCATCCTTACTTTTTGGTTAATCTTTATTGTGAGAAAATATTTCAATTTTAACATATTAAAATAAAATAAATATTTTAATATTAAATTTATCCATATCTCATTCTCTACATTCTTACCTTCAAACTGTTTTTCTCATTTTTTTTCTATCTATTATCTTCCTTTAAGCTTCACCCTTCATCGTTTTCAAGCAATTATGATGGTGATAATAATGTATTGAAGGTGACAAAAGTGATAATAGTCAAAATATTATTGTTGTTGATGATAGTAACAACAATAATTATAATGGTATTGGTATTTATCATAATAGTAGTAATGAATAATAATTAATTATAATGACGGATATACTAATAATAATGATAAGTTATTTTTTATGATAAGAATTTATAAAAGTTTAATGGTGTAGGACGAATCACATTATTACATGTTTAGATTTTTTTTTTAAAACCAAATTGATTTATTTTCGAACTATTTTCTAGAAACGGTTCGATTAGCTAAACTATTTTTATAAAGTGCATTGGTTTGATTTTTTTTATATAAAATAAATCAATTATATTAGGTTCGGTTCAATTTAATTATCTATTTTTTAATCAGATATGATTTTTTTAAGAACTGATCCAAGCCGAATCTCTTTTTAAAAAATGTAAATGAACCTTTTGCAAAAATGGTTTGCTTGAAAATTTCCTACAAAAACAGTGTTTTTTTTTAAAAAAGTTGTCCAGTTCAATTCTTTTTTACGGTTAAGTGAAAAACAGTGGAGACTAGAGTGTCAGCAACGAAGCACGCATTCAACGGACTGAGAAACACAGGTTGGGCCCACATTAGAAACATAAAAAAGGGTGTTTTGATATTGAGAAAATAAATAGAATAATTTTTTTAATTAAAATAAAAGGAAAGAGATGCGGATTGGAGTGTTTATGATTTGGTTTAATTTGGTTATTTATTAAAAGGAAAATAATATATATTCTATAAATTTTATATACAAATAAATTCAAAATACTTTAAAATTCGTTGAAATTTAAATGATATACAAATAAAATCTATAACACTCAAATAATATAAATAATATAAGTATTAAGGTTTCATTAGATGTTAAAAGTATAAATCAAAATCCAAATCAAATATTGAAGAAAAAAATCAATTTGATTTAATTTTTGATTTCTTTGAAATTTTTTATTTTTATTTTAGATAGATTTAAATTTAAAGACAGTTCACAAAATAAATTATAAAATTTCTCTTTCATTTTATTTCTCTTTTAAGCCAAAACCCACCCAAAGTCACAGTTGAATATAAAAGGTGGCGCGCATTATAGCAAAACAACACTACAGTCTACTGTACACACTTCGCTGAACAGAGACAAGTTTTTTGGGTTTCTTCCACAGATTCAGCGAACTATGGTGACGCCGGACGCCGTCGCAGCCTTCATGCGCATGACCGGAGCACCGGAGTTCGTCGCCGTCCGGAAATTAGAGGTACACCTCACATTCACACTCTTCGCTTTTCCTTTGTCACATTTACTGTTCTTTCATTTTCTTCGTTCGTTTCGTTTCATTTTCCGAACGCATTGCGTGTGCCTCGCTAATTATGCTAAAAGAAATGCCGATCCAACAACCAAAAGGCAACAATTAAGAGCAAAAGCTAGGAGCGGTGCTTAATTATTAAAGTTAATTGATGTAGAGATAAAGAGAAAAAATAAGTTGTGTACTATCCATGTAAAACATATTTGTCGACTTTTATAATAATTACCAATGATTTCTACCAACAATCATTTTTGAATGATCGATAATGTTAGATTATTTTTCAGCTTTAAAACCAATTGACATTAAGTGAATAAATATATAAGCTACACTGCTACACCCCAAGAATTGATACAGATGATGTGAGACTTCCTAATAGATACTACCTCCAATCCTATTTGTAAAAACAAGTTGTAGTGTATTTTGTACTACAACTTAGTACATAGTCATTACAATAAGAGAAATTAAACTATGTACTTTCAGTGTAAATTAGTCATCCAATCACATTTTATTTATGTTTACTTTTACAATAACTATCTTGAAAGTCATACCTTTTGATTGGCCGATAATACATAGTCTATAAAGAATATATTTGGCAGAATTTTGTATTCTTCTTTTCACTGTGGCATTTGCCAAATATATATACAAGCTGTAGTGCTTGTACGTTACAGAGTTACTGTTATTACAATTTGAATTTAAATACAATAATTGCTAATAATAACAAAAGCTAACTATAAGGAATAATGGCTAACAATTTGGAACAACATCTGATATGCAATCTGATATGCAATAATAACAGTAACAGAAGCTAACAATTAGGAATAACAGCTGTAAGAACAGATTGAGGATAAAGATCAGGATGATCTTATCCTAACACTCCCCCTCAAGATGGAGCATGCAAGGATGAAATGCCCAACTTGTCTCGAAGGAAAATGAATGGGCTCATTCCCAAGGCTTTGGTGAAGATGTCTGCTAGCTGGTGGTCAGATCGAATATAACAAGTACGAATGGAGTTGCGCAAAACATGATCTCGAACAAAATGACAGTCGAGTTCAATATGTTTTGTTCGTTCATGGAAGACTGGATTAGCCGCAATGTGCATAGCAGCCTGGTTGTCACAATACAACTGCATAGGAGTAGCATGTAGAACACCAAGAGATGTTAGAAGCGATTTAATCCAGATCAACTCAAAGGTAGCAGCCGCCATAGCTCGATATTCTGCTTCAGCTGAAGAGCGGGACACAGTTGGTTGTTTCTTAGTCTTCCAAGAAATCGGAGAGGACCCCAACATTACAAAATAACCTGTCACTGAGCGTCGAGTAAGTGGACAACTCGCCCAATCGGAATCGGAATAAGCACGGAGTTGAAGATCACAATCTTTGCGAAGCAAAAGACCTTGACCCGGGTCACCCTTAATATACCTTAAGACTCGAAGAATAGTTTGATACTGAGCCTCTGTAGGTGATTGCATAAATTGGGAGAGGACATGCACAGCGTAGGATAATTCTGGTCGAGTGATGGTGAGGTAGACTAAACGACCAATTAAACGTCTATAGCGAGCCTGATCCGAGAACGGAGGACTTTGAGTAATAGCTAATTTGTGATTGACTTCAAGAGGGAAAGAGCAAGGTTTGCAAGCTAACAATCCAGCTTCTTGTAAAATGTCCAATGCATATTTTCGTTGAGAAAGAAACAAACCAGATGGGCCATGAGCTATTTCAATCCCAAGAAAATACTTTAGCACACCCAAGTCTTTAATATGAAAGCAAGAGCGTAGAAATTCTTTGACAGCAGTGCAAGCAAAATCATCATTGCCTGCAAGAATTATATCATCAACATAGATGAGGAGAACTACAACAACATCGTTTTTGTGCAAAGTGAAAAGTGTATAGTCGGCTTTGGACTGCACGAAACCATAAGATTCAATAGAAGCACGAAGCTTGGCAAACCAATTTCGAGGAGACTGTCGTAATCCATAAAGAGATTTCTTCAAACGACAGACTTGGTTTGGACGACTGTGTGTAAAACCCGTGGGAACCCGCATGTATACTTCCTCATGAAGATCACCATGGAGGAATGCATTGGTGACATCTAACTGGTAAAGCTTCCATTGTTTAGCCGAGGCAACAGCTAGTAGCGTATGAACACTCACCATTTTAGCAACTGGTGCAAAAGTATCAAAGAAATCCTCTCCAGCAACTTGATTGTTGCCAGCTATCACAAGCCGAGCTTTAAACCGTTCAATGGTTCCGTCAGAGAGGTATTTGATGCGAAAAATCCATTTGCACGGGATTGCTTTCTTGCCTGGAGGAAGTGAAGTAATCTCCCATGTATTGTTCTGTTCAAGGGCATCAATCTCATTTTGCATGGCAACACGCCACCGTTCATCAACGACGGCTTCCTTGTAGGTGCAAGGTTCAGAATTGCTAGAAATTGCTGCAAGGAACTGTTGATGTTTGGGGGGAAAATTAGCACAAGAAACATAATGAGCTATAGGATATTGAATACCTGAGGATTGACTGGAAAGAGAAGCAACAGGGGTGTTATGTGCAATAACAGATGTACACTTGAAGTCCTTGAGATAACTGGGTGGTTTTCGAGATCGATGGCCCCTTCCAAGAGCCTCAGTATTAGAAGCAGGTGCTGGAGACTCAGTGAATATGGGAGGAACCAAACACCCAGAAGGAGAAGCATCTTCACTATCTAGCAATTGAGGTATAATTGGCACAACAGGATCAACAATAGTTGGGTCGGTATCCACAGAAGGAGCAGATGACATTGAACTCCCCCTATTCTCATGAGTGGTTTCAGATAGAGGCAACATCTCATCATTTACAAAAGGTGAAGTCATGGGCAATTTGACCTGCAAAGAAGCATCTGAAATAGGAGAGGAAGTTGCAAAAGGGAAAACATCCTCCTGGAAGACAACATCTTTAGAAACAATGACAGAATGAGTATCTAGGTTGTAAAGTCTCCACCCCGTCTTGCCAAAAGGATATCCGAGGAACAAACACCTAATTGACCTTGCTGCAAATTTATCTCTTGATTTTGGCCTAGGATGAACATGTGAAAGGCAACCAAAGACTTTGATATGATCATACGATGGGGGCCTTTTGAAGAGCTTCTCAAATGGGGTTTTGCCGTCAAGAAGAGGAGTAGGTGTTCGGTTAATAAGGTGAACAGCTGTAAGAACACACTCACCCCAAAATTCAATGGGAAGATTAGCTTGAAAGCGTAAGGCCCTTGCCACATTCAAAACATGTCGATGCTTGCGTTCCACCCTACCATTTTGCTGGGGTGTATCAACACAAGATGTTTGATGAATGATGCCCATATCAGTAAAGAGAGTTTGCCAACGTTTGTCGCAGAATTCTGTCCCGTTGTCTGTTCTCACAATTTTAACAATAGTATCAAATTGAGTGCGTATCATCATGATGAATTGAGTTACATATTGTAAAGTTTCAGATTTTGATGTCATGAGATAAACCCATACATTTCTGCTGTAATCATCAACTATGGTCAAAAAATATCAAGCACCAGTTAAAGAGGAGGTATGATATGGTCCCCAAATGTCACAGTGAATAACATCAAAACAAGAAGTTGTTTTATTCATACTGACAGGAAATACAGTACGAGTTTGTTGTGCGTGAAGGCAAACATCACAAACAGAACTTAAATCATGCTTGGATTTATTATCTAAAACAAATGGTAAAAGCTTCAAATTTTGGAAAGATGGATGACCCAAACGAAGATGCCAAAGCTCAGAGGAAGACTGTTTGCACGCAGCCAATGCAACCGAAGGGGAAACTGATTGAACTGTTCTGTGCACATAAACACTTGCCTGTTGTTTACCCAGACCAGTCGTGATCCTCGTGATTGGGTCCTGTATCAAGCAAGTAGAGTCAGAAAAAGAAATTGTGCATTGCATATCACGAATTAGCTGAGCAACAGAAATAAGGTTGCAATGAAG